>SNQJ01S0041726.1:160494-178413 GCA_010110895.2 Picea sitchensis
AATTGAAATTTTAACAAAAGTTTATGATAAAATAATATTTAAAATCATATCCTTTTTTTATATATTAGTAATCATTTTTACTATATATTTATATATATATTTAACTTCAAAATTATTATTAAAAATATTTTTTATTAAAATATTATAAATAATTTGAAAAACTTTTATATTTATATATATTTTTAATTTCAAAATTATTATTAAAAATAATTTTTATTAAAATATTATAAATAATTTGAAAAACTTTTATATTTAATTATGATGTAAAATAACATTGTTTTATCAAAATCATTAAAATTTTTAATTATATCTTATCAAAGTAATTAATTGTATATCATCAAAGTAATTATAGATTTGTAATCAAAGTCATCAAAGACTTGTATTTGTCTCACTTATTTATTAAAGAAAATAGAATTTTAGTGGATACTTTGACATGCCATGACATCTTTATCACCCAACCCCACAATCATTAAAGAATTGTAGTTTTATCAAAGCCATTAAAGACTTGTGTTTGTCCAAGCAAGATATAATTTTAGTTCAAAGTCATTGAAGAATTGTATTTAATTAAAGTTATTAAAGATTTGTATTTTTCTAAGAAATATAGAATTTTAGTGAAAACTTTGACATGTCATGACATCTTTTATTACTAAATCACAAAGTCTTTAAAGAATCGTATTTTATCAAAGTCTTTTATTACTAAATCACAAAGTCTTTAAAGAATCGTATTTTATCAAAGTCATGAAAGACTTGTATTTATCATTAAAAAAAAAATGTAAACATATTCATTACTCAATATATATCTATATATATAATCTTTTTTATAAAAATAATTTTATTTAATATAAAAAGAAATTCAATCATATTCATATTAATAACATTAAAATCAAAATAAATTTATAATAATTATATTTCTATATAGTTAAAATGATAAAATGTAATCTATATTCCATAAAAAAAAATGTTAAATAAAAAATATTTAAATATAAATTAAAAAAAATAAACATTTTAATACCATTTTCATAAAATAATCCATATTTATATATTTTTTATAAAATAAAATTTAAATACAATTTAAAATTAAAAAAAAAAATATTATAATATGTTATTCACTTTTTATTAAAGTTATATATATTTAATTTCCATTTTTACTTTAAACACTTCTTATTAGTTTTGATAATTCATTTCCAAATCACAAATATTAATATTGAATTATAAACCCTACCTTTAAATGGCAAAGAAACGAATGTAATCCAAACAAATCAATTGAGTAAAAAATAATATCATAGAGGAGAAAAAAGAGACTAATGTAATTCAAACAAATCAATTGAGTAAAAAATAATATCATAGAGGAGAAAAACTAAAATTAGAACAAATCAATAAGAAAACTTTAAACACTTCTTATTAGTTTTGATAATTCATTTCCAAATCACAAATATTAATATTGAATTATAAACCCTACCTTTAAATGGCAAAGAAACGAATGTAATTCAAACAAATCAATTGAGTAAAAAATAATATCATAGAGGAGAAAAAAGAGACTAATGTAATTCAAACAAATCAATTGAGTAAAAAAAAAATATCGTAGAGGAGAAAAAACTAAAAATTAGAACAAATCACACACAAGAAAAAAAAAAAAAAAAAAATTAAATTACAAGAAGTGAAAAGAAAGTTAAAATTACAACACAAAATGATAAAACGATACAAAATAATTATTATAGTACTTTTTATTTTCCAAAAAAAATTCACCCAAAAATTATATTAATAATTTCTTTTCCTTTTAATTCATCCAAAAATTATATTAATAATTTTTTTTCCTTTTACAATACAAATCTTTCCGACTCTCAATCTATCAAACACAACAAAGCGCTACAATACACAATTACTATAGTACTTACAACTTAAAAGAACAATTCCTACTAATAATAAATTCTTCCAATACAAAGCTTTTAGACCGGAGATGTGTGCACTTTCTAAACTATCCGAGTTTATGACAATTTTCCATGCATACCTCATTGATTCCAAAGACACTTTCTCTACATGAACCATTTTTTATTCATATCATCATTAAAAAAAAAGATGTATGTGGACATTACAATTTACCAATCCATTATAAAGCTGACAAAGTAGTATATTTATCATAGCCGTTCCTATATTATAACCTTTTTTTTCACATATCCACTCATATTGTCAGTCAACTTACATGATCATCATCATTTTAGGCAACTAAATGACAATATTGCTTTCATCCACATCTTTAAATCTTCAATGCCCATGTGGAAAACACCAAGGTCCCTTGTCACGTACTTCCATAAGAACACCAAGCGTGCTAAATTGGGCACTGAAGCCTTAATTATCATATAGTCCTACCTAGGGAACTAGATCCAATCATATCCATACAATATTAATGTAGAAGTATATTGACAACCTAATGTTTAATTTCATTATTGATACATCATACACCTTAATTGTTGAGAAGCCATAGTGGCACATGGCTTGGCATATTCATACAAGGATCAAATTTTGAGGTGTGACTCATTAGTAGTACTAAATTTTGGGGCATGTCATCTGATTGGTAGATTATACTAAATTGCAACATAAATACAATGGTGTCTTTATCATTTTTATGTTTAATTTCAAATATTGATTCATTATATATTTTAATTGTTTAGTAACTATAATGGCTTGTGGGCTTTGGTGTTTAATTTTAAATATTGATGCATTATATACCTTAATTGCTCAGTCACTGTAATGGTATGCGGGCTTTGGCATCTTAATACGAGAATTGAATTTTAGAATATGACTCACTAAGTAGTATTAAATGTGGGATTGGTAGATTGTAATAAAATGTACCACAAATATAATGGTGTTTTTGTATATATATAATTTCAAATATTGATACATCATACATTTTATTTGTTAAATAACTACAGTGGCATATGGGTTTTGGCATATTTTGGGTATTACCCACTAAGTGATATTACATTTTGGGGTGTGTTGTATGATTGGTAGATTGCACTAAATTGTGACAATACATTGTCATCATGGTTTATGGTTAATGATGAAGAGTTAGCTTTTTCAGATTCTCTTTTTTCTTTTTCATTTTATTGAATTTGATTCATATTATGAGGAGATATAATGGTTAGGGTGTCGTGTTGCCAATCCAATAGTTAAGAGTGGTATTGTGGAAACTATAAATCTATGACTTCATATTTAGAAATGGTTTTTATGGTTTGTAATACATTTTATTTTTTTCATAAATACCAAAATCACATCTTAGAAGTTAAATTGTCCATTGTGAAAGATACAAAATTAAAAATTTTGGCAGTATTTGATGAAAATGAAAATGCCCATTCCAAACATTTTTAATCGAATACCAACAATGCTTCCATTGTAAGTTGTAAAAGCATATTTTTTATCTCGATGTGACCACAAAGAGATTGATAATTGAGTTAGGAAAATAAAATAATCCAATTATATCACAAACAACCTCCTCCATTCAATAACTTAACCTACTTTCATAAAATAAAATTACATTAATATAACTTCATACTATAATTTCAAAAATCTAAACTACACAAACAACCTCCTCCATTCAATAACTTGACCTAAATTTCCTAGATTAAATTACATTAAAACAACTCCATACTATAATTTCAAAAATCTAAAATAAAAATTTGAAAATTTCTACAAAATTGGAATGCAAAACCACCCCTACATAAGCAAATGGGTTTTACAACGAGATGAACTCATTCCTTAGGGAAAGCCCACGATGGGGCCTATATTTGAAGATAGAAAAGGGTCTAAAAGTTTTTTCTTTTTAATAATTATAGTGTATTAAAATAAAGGCATAATTATAGTTCGTCCCCCAAAGGTTGTGGTGGGGCCGGCTTCCAATCACCCAAGTGAACGCGGGTCCCACCTGCAGGTACCACGGTCCACTCGCAGCGAATACGAGCTGGAGGGATCGACACGGGCAATAAAAGCTAGCCGTTGCCGGTCGCCCGCCGGCAGTGCAACCTGGCCGGTGCCTCCAAGCGAAGCCGACCGACACGTGGAGGCTGGCCCCGCCTCACACTTGGAATGGTCGGTCGAGAGAATCACGGCCTACGGCACAGACCCCGGAAGCGACACGGCCAACTACCGTTGACGGGAAACTCGAAACGAAACGCAGGGGGATTTGTACGGCGGGTTTTGTATCCCGTTTTGGTAAACAAGGACATTCCCTAAAAACTAAGGGCACAACAATGGTACAAACCACAAATTAGCCTTTTCATTGAATGCCCGTGTACGAAAGGCGCATTAAGGGTAGGGTCCGTGCCCCAGAAACAGTAGGGTAAAGAGGGCCGTTGCTTTTATCCAGAAAACGTCCGTTGGAGTGAAAACGAAGGCATCAGGCTTGGTTTCACGTGGGGGGCTCCATGATCCTCGAGCGTGGCTGGAAAGTAGAAAAATCCCAGACCCACCATGAAAATCAGGATACCCACCACAGAATCCAATGCACGACTTCTCCAGAACAATCCAGTCATTAGGTCCAAAAAAATTGAATATGTTTATGGCAATTAAGCATCATACAGATAATCTGGCATCGCATATAATGTTTAATAAACTTTTTAGCCTGATTCAAATCCAGGAAATGAGTAATTTAGAATTGGGCAAATCTCTGACAATTTCTGAAGGTCTGGTACTGTAGGATTTTCAGAATTTGTAAAGGTTTATGAAAACATTTCAATTTGTTTAGAATTTAACGACATTACAAATAATGTTTAACAACTTGACGAAGAACATGTGATTTTTTTTTATTTTTTATTTTTTAAAAGGAGAATATAAGTTAGAACATTAATTAATTAGTTGTATTGTATTTAGGTGTACTAAATGAGTGGGTTTATTTGGGAGTAATCTTTTCTCTTGAGTTATTTTTTTGGCAGGTTTTTCATGGTGTTGTTTTAAAATTTTGGTCAATTTAGAGTTCTGATCGATTTTCTGAGTATTTGGGTTGGTTTAAAATGGGGCAAAACCCCTGAGGTAAGGTTAAATGCATGGAACTTTTATTCATGAGAACCTCAAACTACCCCTGAAACACGCTGACAAGTCTTAACTAGGGAGCAATCTTCCCTCTCGAGATAATTATGTAAAAAGATTTAAAAAAATCTCATACATTAATTGATTTAATATGTGATTAAATTACTTTAAAAATATAATAATAATAAATCTAAAATTTTCAAAATATTTTGAAATCCATATGAAAAAAAAAACACTAGGACACTGCAATTTTTGATTCATAATTTTATTCAAAAAAAAATTACAAACCTAGGAAAATTAAATAACAACCTAACAAGACACTGATTTAGTTAATTTTTAAGGTTACCAAATTCTGGAAACATTGTTTCACCATATAAGCAATTTTAATTAAGATGAAATTCTAATTATATTTTTTTTTAAATCAGTTGGGGTTGGAAAGAAAAGGGGTTGTTGTCTAAACTTTCTATGAAATCATTATTTTTTGTTGTTCAAAATCCATTTCTGAATGAATGTAGAAATGCATTCAACATGCTGAAAAATCTTTGAGACACTGGAATTATACAAAAATAATAGGCATTGGCTAAACGTTCTACCTTTTGGGCTTTTGACTGGCTATGTAAATCTGGACAAAATCTCTATTTTCTGTTGTTTAAATTGCATTTCTGAATGCATAAATGGATTTAGCTGGCAGAAAAACCTTTACTCACTAGATTATACAAACTTACCACTCAAATCTGCTAAATATCCTAAAAAAAATTAGCAAAAAAATCATTTCATAAAATAATCATTTTCAAATCAACCAAAAAAAAATCATTTCATAGAATAATCATTTTCATAGAACGTTTAGATTACTGCTAAAGAAAATCCTTCCCTACAAAATTGAGCTTATTGCGGATTTGATTGATGGATATTCCGTTGTTAAAACTTAAAATTGTGCTAATCAGAAATTAGGATTCATCCATGGTAGTTACTGTTTCCAACGTAGAGAAAAAGCAAGTTGTAGGAGGGTAATATCAGGCTTGTGTCGTATAGTATGGGTCGGAACTGGCCGTTGGTGCATGCGATATGCCAGGCAGATATGACAGGGATGGTCAGGCCAGTGTACACAGTGGATGGGTCCTCACGCAATAAATAGTTCACATGATACCCATTCTTCTCCATTACTGACCACTCCAGTTTTTTCCTCTTCTATCTTCTGGTGGTATTGTTTGTTTGTCTCTGAGAATTTTCCAGTTTTGTTCAAGTAAAAGCTATGGCCAAGGAAGGTGGCAAAGAAGTGGAGCAGCAGGGATTTGCAGCCAAGGACTACAAAGATCCCCCTCCAGCTGCTCTCTTTGACGTTTCAGAGTTTAAGTTATGGGCCTTCTACCGTGCGATCATAGCCGAGTTCATTGCCACGCTGCTGTTTCTGTACATAACAGTGGCCACTGTCATCGGTCACAAGAGAAACCAGGCTGCCTGTGGCAGCGTTGGGCTCCTGGGCATTGCCTGGGCATTTGGGGGAATGATCTTTGTGTTGGTCTACTGCACTGCTGGTATTTCAGGTCAGAAATCAATGTCGTTTTTGGGTTTACGTTATAACACTGTATGTGTTGGTTCATGAAGCTGGAACGAGATACAATAAGTGTGTGTGTGTTTTGCAGGTGGACATATCAACCCGGCTGTGACCTTTGGACTGTTTTTGGCAAGGAAGGTGTCCTTGCCTAGGGCAGTTCTCTACATGGTGGCCCAGTGTTTGGGAGCCATATGCGGATGTGGGCTGGTGAAGGCGTTCCAGAAATCCTACTATGACCAATATGGAGGCGGAGCCAACTCGGTGGCTCACGGCTACACCAAGGGCGTGGGGCTGTCCGCTGAGATCATTGGCACTTTCGTCTTGGTTTACACTGTCTTCTCTGCCACCGATCCCAAGCGCAACGCTCGGGACTCCCATATCCCTGTAAGTATATATCATTCTACACGTCTTGTTTGGTTTACGCTGTTCTCTCTGCCACCGATGCCAAGCGCAGTAGGGTCTCTCATGTCCCTGAAAGTACATATCTTTCTAGTGTCTTGGAACGGTTTCTATAAATCTCCTCTCCTGGGCTTGGGACTCCCATGTCCCTGTAAGTACATATCTTTCTATACGTCTGTAAGACGTATCTTATCGTGTCTTGGAACGGTTTCTACGACTATAAATCTCCTCTCCTCTCTTTTCTACTGACCCTCCCAAACGTACTCACAGCTGTACTGAACCCTTCCATACGTCTATGGGCTCTTTTCATACGTTGTCTGAGTTGTCAACTATGACCAGTATCTAAAGGACAGCTCTACTAACCCTTTACATACGTCTGGTATGTTCCAGTATCTGCTGGCTGCTCCATGTTTGTTTATGTATTTCCAGGTTTACATTGTGTTATTTGTCTCTTACTAACATATGTTAATAATGGCTGCAGAATGTACATGCATTTTTGTTCAGTGATTTTCTGGAGAATTTCTACAATTTTAAAATTTCCTCTGTCATTGTTACATTGAATGTGTTTAGAATAGCTTTTACAATTTTAAAAGCTTCTCTTTTCTTGTGTGCTAATTGATATGGGTTGTGAGATCTAGTGGATATGCCTTTAGGGTGTTCACAGAGGTAATGGTCTTACTAACATGATGGTTAATTGGGTTTTGCTTAATCTTCTTATCTGGGTGAGGATATCAT
This sequence comes from Picea sitchensis, assembly GCA_010110895.2. Lineage (NCBI taxonomy): Eukaryota > Viridiplantae > Streptophyta > Pinopsida > Pinales > Pinaceae > Picea > Picea sitchensis. The sequence continues at coordinate 168,203 of SNQJ01S0041726.1, forward strand.
CAATTTGTTTATATCTCTTTTCTTCCATTCCATATTGGTTGTGAGACTTTGGCCTATGACAGTGTAAAGGCTTTAACATACTATGAATAGTATATGGAGTAGGCTTTAACATACTATGATCAGTATATGGAGTGGCCTTACTTCTGACATAATGGTTGATTTGTTGCATGTTTTTGTATATCTGGCCCCTCTCTCTTCTTTCTGACATGGAGGCTGCTATGTCTGTTTGTTCAGCCTTGTGGTGGGTTTATATGATTCTGAATAAGTACTATCAGATATCCACATAAAGCCTTTCATCTTCTTTTGTCTTTCCCAGTCTGTGTAATGGCATTTCTACAGATATCCACATAAAGCCTTTCATCTTCTTTTGTCTTTCCCAGTCTGTGTGATGGCATTTCTACAGATGTAATGGTTGATTTTTAGCCTGTTTTGTTTGCTTGGCCTTTTCTTTCCTTTTTCCGACGTGTAGGCTCCTATGTCTGTTTGTTCAGCCATTACCCGTGTGGTGGGTGTATATGCTGGTGAATAAGTACTGTGGTAAATAAGTACTGTCAGATATCCACACAAAGCCTTTCATCTTCTTTTGTGTTTCCGAGTCTGTGTAATGGCATTTCAACTGATATAATGGTTGATTTCTTGTCTGTTTTGTTTGCTTGGCCTTTCCTTTCCTCTTTGTGACAAGCTCGTTTGTTCGGCCTCCTCCCTCTGTGTGGTTTATATGCTTGTGAATAATCACTGTTAGATATCCTCTGTTTGCTTAGCGTTTCCATCTTTTTAAGCCTGTGTTTCTGAAAAATACTTGCCAGATACCCCATGTGGTTTCCTGCAAATTTTTCTAAGTACATACTTAATAAATTCAATGGGTTGTTCATGCCCACATTACACAAAAGTGTGCATTTAACACAGCTTCTCTAGGAACAACGGTTGGTTTATGATAAATGAGAGTGGTGGTGTTTGTTAATGCAGGTATTGGCTCCATTGCCAATTGGGTTTGCTGTATTTATGGTGCATTTGGCGACCATCCGTTTGTTAATGCAGGTATTGGCTCCATTGCCAATTGGGTTTGCTGTATTTATGGTGCATTTGGCGACCATCCCCATTACTGGCACGGGCATCAACCCTGCCAGGAGCTTTGGAGCAGCTGTCATCTATGGCCACCAAAAGATCTGGGACGAGCATGTAAGTTGTTAATCATCTATCTATTTGCAATATGCCATCTGTTTCTGTTTTATTTTGTGGGTATGCACATTGTGTATATATGTATGTTTTGAGATTGTTCCTTGTGTGGGTATGCAGTGGATATTCTGGGTAGGTCCATTCCTTGGAGCAGCAGGAGCAGCAGCATATCATCAGTACATTCTGAGAGCAGGGGCCATCAAAGCCTTGGGATCCTTCCGCAGCAACCCCCATGTTTAGAGCTCCTTTTGTTTCTACGAGACCTTGTAATAAAGAATTATGCTTATGCTGCTGATTCTGTTGAGAAGCTCAGGGTGATGATGAAGAGCTCGTTTTTGCCGTGAAATAGCTCTAAGGGAACAAACTTATTGGGTGATTGAAATATACAGAGAGCTTTGTTTGTAGTCACAGCAGCAGCAGCAGCAACAGAATGTGTAGAAAGATGATTTATTTTATTATTGAGAGAGTTTTTGACATATTAAATAGAGATATGCAGTTTTTGTTTTTTTGTGGAAGTGGGAGGGATTGTTCATATTTTTCTTCGCCTCCCTCGGGGAGGAATGTATCTTGATTTCTGTCACAGATTTTCACGGATTTTCTTCTGTACTAGTCATGTCCTTTAGCAGTATATAAAACATTTTTTATCGGAAAATTGAGTGCCGAAATTATTGTTAATGGGTGGTGCGTTTGGTTTCTCGATTTTGCGAACAAACAAAAACAATGACGTTGTATAAAAGGGAAAGTTATGAGCAGTATGACACAATCTCCAAGTCTAAATTAATATTCAATTATTTAAAACATGCTTAATGAAGGATGTTTCAGAGCGTATATGGTTTTATAACCTGAAACAAATCAAGTGAGCTGTAGCTATGATCGTGTTTGAATGGTGTTTCATTATCAATTTGCATTGCTAACATATTAGAAAATGGAAAGGCATATTATTTTGATGATAATGTTTGGTGATTTGCATTGCTAACACATTAGAAAATGGAAAGGCATATTATTTTGATGATAATGTTTGGTGAATAAATTTATATTTTTTTATAAAATTATTTTGAAAGTGAAATTCTTTTATGTTTTAAATATGTTTTATTTATTATGATTTAGTTGATAGGGAGGATATGTTAATAACTAGTTTTTATTGAAGAAAAATCAAGGTAACATAAAATAATTTATGATGGTTTTTAAGGTGGACTTTTACTCTTGCTAGGGCTAGTGTGGATCAAGCAGGTGTGATCCTCCATGATTTTAGGTGATTTTCATGGCTTAGAATCTATTAACAAACAAAAAAAACTATTTTATTTGAAGAATCTTTCTTAGAACCTAAGTCACCTGACATGTTTCTTATGGGCCAAGTGTCCTAGGATGACACGCTACGGTATGTGTCGACATTGCTTCAACACGTATCATCATCTCAGGACATGTCCTAAAACTGTGTGGGACACTGCTTCAACACGTGTCATCATCTTAGGACACCATCTAAAACCGTGTCAGACACCATCTAAAAATGTGTTCTTCATAAAAATCTCGTGGGAGGTTAAAAAGGGGTTTTCCCTTATCTTTTAGTTGTTTCATTTCACTGTCACTATGGGATATTGCAGCCTAGCAGTGAGCAACCATCACCCAGTTCACAAGTAAGTCCTTTAGGCTCTGGATGAGTTTGGAAGCTTTATGCAAATTTCCTTAATTCATTTAAACACCTGCATGTGTGAGGTCTCTGTGTCATTTTCTGTTGCTAGTGACGAGGGTTTACAATTCTGGACAGTGGCTAAATTTGTGTTTAAATACCATATATCTGGGCAACACTTCAACACATTTAAAAACTTGAGAAGCATTTTAATCAAATCGATGAGGAATATTGATGAACGATTTGGTCTTATAACCCCAACGACCTAACACCTTAATTCTGGTTTCATTTACAGTGTTGCCATTGGAAACTCTTTGACATGATTTGATTCTAGTTTATTCTTGTAATATCTCACATAAGCACATAAGGTGTTTTCTTCCTACTCTTTGGAACTTGTGATAATGGTACAAGGGTTCACATGAATGGTTTAATGTTTAGTTTTGTTCCATTGCTTTTCTTGAAGCATTTTGATAGACCTAACATCCAAAGCACCTCTGGAAACAAATCAATGCAATACGCGATGCAACAACCTAACTCAAATGCTAATATCACATTCATTCTAACACTTTCTGAGGGTTTAATCACTGTTTTACTGCGGAATTTGTGCAAACATAATAAAGATATGAACACATGGATCATTCATACAATTCCTTTCCTTTGAGCACTATGTATGCATGTTGACAAACCCGTGGTAATATGCTTTGAATGCTCAATGTTATGTGGGTTATTTGTATCATGTGCATTGTATATAGTATGATCGTATCAGACTATCAGTATGTCTATGTTCCATCATCTATGAGTATGATAGAACAATATGATGTATGATGCATCTTTTTTGGAGTTCATGATGTATCACTGAATCATTGATCAATATCTCAATATTTTTGTCTATTTCAATAATTTTTAACTTATAGTCTTATATATATATATATATAACTTATAGTCTTATAGTCTTATATAATGTGTCCCCTGTATCGGATACTCATATTCTCATGCCCTCTGTGTCTCATGTCTTCGTGTCATGTGACTTAGCTTAGAACCCATTTTTCAACTAATCACCATTCCATTTAATATATTTTTTAAAATTTAAATTCATCTTTTAAAGCTGAAGCCCTGGAAAATCCTACTTCTAACTCTTCTACATGTGTTCCAGGAGATTAATCAAGACACTGACATTTTAAAGTTGAAGCCATGGAAAATCCTACTTCTAACTCTACTACATGTGTTACAGGAGCTAAATCAAGAGCTTGACATTTTAAAGTTGAAGCCATGGAAAATCCTACTTCTAACTCTACTACATGTGTTACAAGAGATAAATCAAGAGCCTGATATTTTAGTGAAGGAAGCATGGTCAATTAACAAATGGTTGCCTCTCTTTAGAGAAGGGAGTGGACAATATCTCTTAAGCATTTTATTCATGTGTTATAGGAGCTAAATCAAGAGGTTGACATATTAGCGAAGAACTATCAGTAACAAATGATTGCCTCTCTTCAACATTAGTGACCTTTTTTTTAGCTTCTTCAGTCAATTTGTTTATAGGGTTTTTGTTTTCTTGTGGCATTTCTGGAGGTTCGGGAAGCTGGAGAGCTTTAGTTCCAATGCAAAATGGTTGTATGTTGTTTGAATTGACTTGTAAAGAACAGAATATTAAGTGTGGCTTAAACTAGATTTTTGAATACTATGAAAAAATTCATTAAAAGAAATATAATGATGATGATGATGTTGATTAATATCCACTAAGATTGAATTGGTCTATCAGACCTTAAGAGGGTGAGTGATTACTTTCTATTCTTTAGAATTTTGTTTTTGTGCTCGAAAAACATTAAGAGAAGCTTTCCAAGATCACCATACTTTTGTTGAGTTAAGAGGTTAGGAAGGTTGGTAGTGTGACAAATATTTTGAAAATGAGATCTAATATGGGTATATGCTGGACAATCTAAGAGAGTGTTTTTCATCTTCAACCTTCTTAATGTCACAAAGGTGACACACTCTTTCATCCCATGGCGTTTTAGGAATTGACCAATGCCCAGTTTCACTATGGAGCTCGTGAGAATTTGTTCTTATCTTAGCAATGTTTATTTTTTTCTTTACACTTGAGATAATTTTGATCTTCTAGAGAATTTGGATGTTAACAACCTAACATGGAAATAACATAAATATGTTGATATATATTAAAAGTAATGGAGAGAAAAATATTGATGATGATGATGGTGAATGATGTCCATCCCCTACTTTATTCATATCACAAATTTTAGAATTTGATACTCATGCTTTAAACCTAACTTTGCACCTAATCCTTGCAAAACTAAAGCTTCTACCAAGTTGAGATGATATTTGATTTATAATATGTAGAACTCGGAAACTTATATCTTTTGAAATACCCATTTTAAATGAAGACAAAGATTTCAAATTTTCACCTCGTTCTTGCATAACCAAAGATTTTACCTTTTAGTGATGAATTTTCATCATTAGCTTGAGAGTTTGGATGTGAACAATCTAATATTTTGAAATACCCATTTAAAATGAAGAGAGAGATTTCAATTTTTCACCTCTTTCTTGCATAACCAAAATTTTTATCCTTTTAGTGATGAATTTTCATCATTAGCTAGAGAGTTTGGACGTGAACAACCTAACATAAAAATAATTTAGAGAACCTCATGCTTACATATGCTAAAAATAATAGAGAAAATGGTATTGAAATGTGTGATTTAATGGTATCTTTTTTACGATCATTATGTCTTAAACTTAACTTTGTATCTACTTTAACATGGGAGAAAAAGATTTATTTTGCACTATCAAAGATTTTAACTATTAAAAAGATTTTAGAAAAAATCTCTAGAAAGTTTAGATGTTAATAATCTAAAATGAAAATAATATAAAAAAATATGTTGATATATGTTAAAAATAATATATTTGAACTTTGTAACTTTCCTTTGTAAAACCAAAGATTATACAAATTAGTAATAATTTTGATTTGTTATATAAAATGTTTTAATGATGAGGTATTTGAGTATGTTTTAAACCTAACTTTGTAATAAATAATTTAATATAGGAAAAAGAGATTTGAACTTTGTACGTTTCCCTTGTAAAGATCAAATACTTTCAATTCACCGCTTTTTTTTCATCATCTAGAGAGTTTGGATGTTAACAACCTAACATGGAAATAACATAAATATGTTGACATATGTTAATAGAAATAACCTAGAGAAAAATATTGATGATGATGATGGTGAATGATGTTGATCCCCCACTTTATTCATATCACAAAATTTTATAGATTTTGATAAATATGCTTTAAACCTAACTTTGCACTCGGTCCTTGCAAAACTAAAGCTTCTACCAACTTGGGATTATATTTTATTTATAATATAGAGAGTTTGGACACTTTTACTACAAGACAAGTATATTTTAACCTTATCCAAAAGGTTTTGATAATGAGGTATTTGTTTTCTTAGATGAGTATGTTTTAAACCTATCTTTATAATACATAATTTAACATATGAAAAAGAGATTTGAACTTTGCATGTCTCCCTTGCAAAGATCAAATACTTTCAATTAATAGCCTTTTTGTCATCATCTAGAGAGTTCGGATGTTAGCAACCTAACACAGAAAAATATGTTGAGAAAGATCAAATACTTCCAATTAGCAGCCTTTTTTTCATCATCTGGAGAGTTTGGATGTTAACAACCTAACATGGAAATAACATAAATATGTTAAAAATAAAGTAGAGAAAACTATTGATAATAATGATGGTGAAGGATGTTGATCTCCTACTTTATTCATATCACAAATTTTATAGATTTTGATAAATATACTTTAAACCTCCATCGTTGCAAAACTAAAGCTTCTACCAACTTGGGATGATATTTGATTTATAATGAAGAAAGAAATTTCAATTTTTTACTTAACCTTCCTTTTGAAATAGTCATTTTAAATGAAAAGAAACATTTGAATTTTTCACTTCTTTCTTTCTTGTATAACCAAAGCTTTTACCTTTTTAGTGATAAATTTTCATCATTAGAGAGAGTTGAGTTTGAATGTTGACAACTTAACATAAAATTAATTTAGAAAACCTCATGTGTAACTATGCTAGAAATAATTGAGAATATGGTATTGAAAGGTGATTTAATGGTATCTTGAAAATGGTATTGAAAGGTGATTTAATGGTATTTTGAAAATGGTATTGAAAGGTGATTTAATGGTATTTTTTTGTTTTTTCGTGGATATGTTTTAGATTTAGTTTTCTATTTACTTTAACAATATGGGAGAAAAATGTTTCTTTTACATATCTTTTTTGCACAACGAAATATTTTAATAATTAGGGAGATTTTATAAAATTCATGTAGAAAATTTAGATGTTAACAACATAAAAGGAAAATAATATAAAAAAATAGGGAGATTTTATAAACTTCATGTAGAAAGTTTAGATATTAACAACATAAAATGAAAATAATATAGAAAAATATGTTGACATGTGTTAAAAATAATATTTAGATAAAAATGTTGAAAGATGCATGTATTTTGTGTTTTTCTTTTAATGTATTGTAAACCTAACTTTGCAATATTTACTTTAACACATGGAGAAATATATTTGAACTTTGTAATTTTTCTTTGCAAGATCAAATATTGTACAAATTAGTAATTAATTTTGATTGTTAATGATTTAACATATAAATAATGCAGAAATTTTTTTCTTTGCAAGATCAAATATTGTACAAATTAGTAATTAATTTTGATTGTTAATGATTTAACATATAAATAATGCAGAAAAATATATTAACATATATTAAAAATATTGGAAAGATGATAAAATGTATTTTAATGATTTTTTTTTCTTCCCATATTTATATCTTAATATCTTTATTGTTTTCCCTTACCAGACCAAAGATAATACCAATTAGTGATGAATTTCCATTCATCATCTATAAAGTTGGAGATGTTGAGAATCTAACATGAAAATTGCGTCTATAAATATATTCACATTTGTTAAGAATAATGTAGAGAAAGATGTTAAATGGTTTTATCACAATACTTTTTGTTTTTGTTTTTTAAACACAACTTTGTAATACCTAATGAAAATGGTGTCAAGAAATATATTCACATATGTTAAAAATAATGTAGAGAAAGATGTTAAATGGTATTATGACCATGTTTTCTGTTTTTGTTTTTTAACACAACTTTGTAATACCTACTTTAATGTGGCGGAAATGAGATTTTATCTTTACACTTATCTTAATAAGATATAAATTTTACCAATAGAAATTGAATTTTGATTCATTACCTAGAAAATTTAGTTGTTAACGACTTATCTTGAAATTAATAATAGTAGAGAAATATGTAGATATATGTTAAGAATAATTTTATAGAAGATATGCAGATATATGTGAATAATTTAATGATAAATCTTGAAAGGTATTTTAATGATTTCTTTTGTAATATTTTTGATAAATATGTTAACATTTTAATACCTACTTTAATTTGGGGAGAAATATATTTAAATTTTATATATTTATAAAGATAAAATATTTTACCAATAAATTTTGGTTCATTTTACATGGAGTTTTGGTGTAGACCATTTAACATGAAAATAATGTAGAGAAAGATGTTGAAAAAAGTTATAATGATGTATCAATGTTTTTTAGGTATATTTTATGTTGATGGTTGCATCTATGTGAGACATTCTCCAGCTTACAAACCTGTGAGATGTCGATCATTGCAGCTATGTGAGTCTTTCTCTAGCTTACAAACCTGAGAGAAAGCCCCTAAGAAGGGTACGTGGTTCCTACCTGAGACAGAGCTGGAACGTACAGATGACCTCCTCCATTGAGAGAGTTGAGAAGAACTCTAGATGATTATCCAGTGGGAAAGGTGATTTGTTGAGTTAGACGTGTTTGTGGTTGAGCACAAGGTGAACGTGTGAAATCCCAAAGTGTTGGGTGCATCGTCATGTGAACAGAAATGAACATGATGTATTAGCCTCCTCCGAGCAACAGAGTTGACGAGAAAATCCAGATGATTTTCCTGTGTGAGGCAGTGGGACAGAAGATCTGTAGAGTGGATGTGCCTGTGGACGAGCACAGGTGAACGTGTGAAGATATGGTTCTTCTGTGTAATGCAGTGAGCCTAAGATATGGACATCCCTATGGATGTGTCTCTAGTGGATGAGAATTAGTGGGTGTATCATATCCCTTGCTATAATGTTCAAGAGTCAGACCTACCTGTAACCCTAATTGTAATGCAAAGGGTATAGGTCGGCCCCACCTTAATGTGATTAGTAATTAATGTAAAAGATAATTAATATGGTTAATATTAATTATATTATGAGCTAGTGAGGTCAGCCCTATTGTGCCAATAAACACTTCTATTGACAGGTTCAGTCTAGTATAAGTAAAGATAAATTCCCCATTGAGGAATCATATCTCTTACATGAGTTTGGAAATTTCAGCAAGTATATCTCCTTGGGAAAAGTGCACACCTCTCTTGGGCGCTAGTCTTCTAGGGTTTGAACACCCTCTCGTGTGCTAGGTCTTATTGGGGGTGAAGGTACTTCTCTTGAAGAATATAGCTAAGGATTTGGTTGGGTTTTATTCCCTTGTTTAGAAGGGTTTCCCAGGATACTTCTTCTGTTCTTGTGCATGGTGTTTCTTCTTGTGATCTTGGTTGCTGCAACATTATTGTTTATGGTTAAGTGAAATGATAAAAATGGAATGAAATTCATGCTTAACCTATCTTATGAAAAATCCACATGATATCAGAGCATAGGTCTTGAAGAACCCATTGCACAAACAACTTCAATCCATCCTCTATCTCTTCTGCAAAAACCGTACGACCCTCTTAGGATTCCCAGAAAATTCGTACGACCTGCTCTTCTGGAGGTTTTCAACACTTGGCACTTGGACGTTGGGGCTAAAAAAGGCATAGGAGTGTATGACCTCCTTTATCACACCTCCAACAAGCTTCTGATCAAAATTCTGAGCATTTTGAAATTTTGGCCCTAGGGTTTCGCCAATTTCTGCAGAAATTTCAGTATTAGGGTTTCTACAAACTCATTGAAGGAGCTCTTCATCTCACCAGTGTTCTCTCATCTTTCAAAGGCTTATTGTTGGTAGTCATAAGTCCAACAAAACCTAAAAGTGCTATCCTAGCCTAGCCGTTAGGTTTTCTAGCCCAATTGACAAAGGGTTATGAAGAATCTAAAATTATGATGAACAAAATTATGTTGGAAGATAAGCTTGATGGATCAAGCAACTTCAAGTCCCTAGAAGACAAGAATTCAAAGGAAGACTTATTATGAGTGATACAAAAAGGTGTCACTGTGACCACCTCCTTCATGAAGATGTTAGAGGGCAAAGATCATCATGTGCCATTGGAGAAATCATAACAACACCCTCAGGTATGCACTTATAT
>SNQJ01S0041727.1:27668-37860 GCA_010110895.2 Picea sitchensis
ATAACAAAATAGAAAGACGCAGTTGTCGAATCTGACACGCCCACACACACATTCAAAGAATATAACACATACCCAACACAATGGATATACAATGTCTCATCTAATCATCACTATAATGTGGTATTTAGTAACACGAATCCTTAACCCTATGTATGAAGCATAAATACTAGAACTGCAATGAACTTAACCTCATTTTCGTTGGACAACTTTTTTCAACGACCGAGTTTGTCCATAAATTTTCATAAGAAGGCATATTAAAAGGTAATGAAAAAGCTGTAAATCAATCTTAAAACGTTGTTTTTATTATCTCATCTATTTTATTCAACCCTGTTAATAAATACAAATTGTCATTGTATTTACACACATTATGTTATCAACCCTTTATTTCTCTTTTAAAAAATCCATGTGGAAACAAATCACTCACGTATAGAATGAATATAAGAGTGCCTTGGGGTGGAAATTTAGTGTAGTTATATGTTACGAAGTAGGCCAATGAAAATTAAAATATAGAATATTTAATATTAGGATGTTTTGAGTAAGTATATATAGGAACCGATATATAATTGTTGCTTGAAGAGGGATTCTTGTTTCACAAATAAGGGGTCTCATATATCAATTTGGTTTCTAGTTTTGTGGTGTCTTTAAAAATAAATTATTCTTAATATTATTATTATTTACTCAAATCACGAAAAAACTTATTTTACTCAACACATACACATATCTAAAATTTATTGGCAAAACATAGGTGGGAAGAAGGAGATGTTGAAATTTTAAATGTTGGATCAAAGATTGTTTAAATTTCAAGGGTGCATTTTATAGATCCATTAAAATGCCTAAATGTTATATCCAAAAAAGGAGAGGAGAAGTTGAAATTTTAAATGTTGGATCAAGGATTGTTTAAATTTCAAGGGTGCATTTTATAGCCCCATTAAAATGTCCAGAATATCATATGCAAAAAAAAAGAGAGATTGAAATTTTAAATTTTGGATTAGAAATTGTTTAAATTTCAAAGGTGCATTTTATAGCTCCATTAAAATGCCTAAAATGTCATATGCAAAAAAAATAGATGAGAAGTTGAAATTTTAAATGTTGGATCAAATATTGTTTAAAATTCAAGGGTGCATTTTATAGCTCCATTAAAATGCATAGAATGTCATATGCAGAAAAAGAGAGAACAAAGTGTGTGCAATGTGTGCTTGGAGAGATTTTGCAATGCAAATTTAAACTAGCCTAAAAACAATTTCCACTTAGTTTTCTATGAATTTCTTTTGAAAAATCAAAATCTCATTCAAATATGTTTTAGGTAAGATCCTTTGAATTTTTAAATATCTTTTTTTTTTTGAATAATCTAGAGTCTTCGTATTACTGATAGGGAGAAAATATACAATTTTTTTTTGTTGTCGGTCTGCCCGCTGGAAAACCAGACAAACAAAAAAACATAATATTGTCATTCAACATCTCTTTCATATATCTAAGGCATATGACTAATAAAATAGAGTAGGCATAGCTCCTAGTTCCTTTGTGAGAACTTCTATCCCAATTTAATCTACTAAGCAGAGGTGGTAAACTCAAGCCTCACTGATAATTTAACAAAAAACCACAGAAGGAACAACATAGAACTTAACTAATGTTTCAGCCTGCTATTGTTGGGACTTGGGGCTGAGCATAGTCCAGATTGGACAGATCCATGATGGCCATCTTGTCCACAATCAAATTTAGCTTGTGGTCGACCATCTTGATATGGATTTTCATGTCATCGAGCTGCAGGAGGACCTCTTGGCGAGCTTCATGGTGCTCTAGAAAAACTCTTCCCATCAAAGTTTCCAAGTGCAAGTAGATGTCCACCGTTTTCAGGTACTTTGAAGACCATCCACGAAAAGAACGAGTGTCAAGGACCCATGAGCTAGTGGTCTCCTTCACCTCATTGTCCGAGATGAAATTACGTAAAACCCGAACATCTACCTCGACCACATCCATTTTCGACTGAATTTTCGGAGGGGTGGCTGAGAGATAGAGACGCATCCACTAGTTGAAATACTGGCCATGTTCTGGGTCGGCAAGGGGTTCTCCCTGGCCACTATGGGAAGAGCTTCCCTGAGCCATGTAAAAGAAGGTGGAGAACCAAAGCACATAGTGAAGAAGTGATAAAGGTGAGAGAGTACCCACTGTAGAATGTAGCAAGGAAGTTGTGAAGAAGTAGGAGAGACAAACAATAATAGACAGACAATAATGCAGCTAGAAGGAGACGCAAATGACATAGCTATCCAGTGTCAGGGCCCATAAATGGAGAATGTTGTGATGATTTGAGAAGATATGGGTTGTACCGTCCATCAAACTCCTATGCTTCACCATATTTCCAAACCTCGTGCTAAGGATGATGGAATCGAGGTGGTAAGGAGTGATCATAGTCATGATGTGAGAGTGAGGACATGGATACTCAAGTGTGAGGGGGAGAAAACAACGGGTAATGAATCACATGAGGAGGCGAGGTGGAGGATGAAAGATACTAGCAGGTGTCCATAGATCTTGAGGTCAGGTGGATGGGGGGGTCGGGGACCCACTGACCCTTGGATTGTGTCCCTCACACCCCATGCGGGGGGAGAACCTTTGAATTTTTAAATATCACATAAATAATATTGAAACTTTGTAAAACTTACAATTTTTTAATGCATAGATGATGTAACATGAATCTAATCTTTTGAGAAGAATTAGTTTAAAAAAAAGTAGGCTATTTTTTGTATTTATTATTAAGTTAAACATTTTTTTTATATAAACTCCATATGAAAATATGAATGTTTATTTTTCTAGTAAAAAAACATTGTATTTACAGATAATGCATCAAATACATTAAAACAATTAAATTAATTTCCCCTGAGGTGCCCACTATGGAGAACATGATGTCACATAACAAAACGTTGTTGTATTAAAAAATTAATAAAATAGAAAATTAAAAAAAATCATGTTACCAATATATATATATAATTTTTTCTTATGTAAACCTTAAGTTTTCATAGATATCAGTATTAGTGATCTTACGAAACTATATAGTTGTACAAAGTCTATTACTATTTCATCATCATTATTTCACTATTACTTTGTTATTTAATTTAAATTCAATCCAAAATAGTACTATGAAATGAGAATAATCTACAAATGCAATCCACTAGAAGTCAAATGAAACATATATTTATAAAACATTGAAAATTAATTTTAAACCTCCATCTAATTTAAATTATCATAAATTCCCAAATCATAGAGTATTTCACATAGAAAACATAAAAAAACAAACCAAGTAGAAAGAAATTCCAATTCAATCCCTATCATGTAATCATAAACAAACGAACACACTCTAAAACACATCTCACGTTTGAATCTAAAACACAAACTCCGCTATCATGTAATCATAAACAAACGAACACACTCTAAAACACATTTCACGTTTGAATCTAAAACACACTCTAGAGTTTTTGTTAAAACATACAAAGATAACAACCCAAGCAAAATATTGAAAACAACTACAACAACATGTTATTGTAGATCCTCGCTTAATGTTTGTATCTACAGTGCTTAGTTATTTTCAATAATTTTATTCATTAAAAAATAAATGGAAATGGAACCTTACAATAATATAGTCAACAAAACAAATTGGAAAATAGATTTACATGAGGAAAACAACCAATACTTTGAATATTAATGCTTCAAGGGTGTACATGTTTTTGAAAATTCAAGGGTGTATGTTGGGGTAGGAGCAGACCCGAGGTTCAATTCTAACAATGCACCAACAAGCCCTAACTATTGACCCTTTCGACAACACCTGCGAAGAAGATGCAGTCTCACCCGAAGTAGCAATAGGGGGTTGCAAGACACATGTGTCTACAACTGGGGGAAATGAAAATTGGATGCAATACAACAACAACACAACACTTAGATATCATTTACTAGCTTATTCCTACTTCGCACAGTTATATCTCATATCTAACATAAAGAAGCAATAACATAATATTAGAAGATAAAGAACACCACATCAATCACACAACAACAAGGTATATGTGGTTCACCCTCTCCCTAGAGCTACGTCCACAGAACTATGTTTCTTGATATTTTATAAAACACACAGTTCTATCTACGCTCTTAGCTTGCAGATCTCTCTCTTCTTCTCTTTCTTCCTCTCCCCTCCCTGTGCACCCAGCTGCAGGGTTGATCTTCGCACCCAGCTCAAGATTGTACACTACCCATGTGGTATCGTACACAACACTTCTCTCTCTCACAACAATAGTCTCTCTCTCTCGATCCACAACTACATCAATAACAACCCATAACAAATGAACCACTCTTCCCTCATCTAGGTTCTTATTTATACATTACAATAGCTCATTGACAACCTCATGCCGAAACCTAGGTGTCAAAACCCTAGATACCAAAACCCTAGGTGTCTAAAACCCTAGGTCAACTTGACCCACATTTTTCGGGCTTCGCTAGCCTGTCTTTCCTTCCTTCTCGCGAAGTACTCCAAAGCATCTACCAATGGATTTTTCTGCTTGCTGAGTTGTCCACGATCCATCTTCCTTACTGATTTTTTCTCCTCGATCTTCTCATCCAACAACCCTTTCTCCTGAACTTCGCTCGTTCTTTTCTACTTCTTTGACCACTTCGACCCAATATCAGTCAGTGTGTCTTCCGCCCAGTTCGCATTTCGTCTTTTCTCTTCCTTTTTTTCTTGTTTTTCTTCCTCAATCCATACCCAAGGGCCAACAGGCCCCCAACACTCACCTGTGACTCGCCCCGAGGTACTTTGATCTAAACCTTCTACTTTACTTTAACTTCAGACTGCCTAGTGAAACCTATGCTTTTGGCTCTATTTCTCCCCATTGTGTGCACAATGTATTTTCTGTGTCTAGTACCTAGTTTCAACTGCACCTGTTACCTAGACCCTTCTCCTTCTACTTCTATTGAGAGCTGTGAAGCAGCTAGTTGTCATAGTACAATTTCAACAGGCTCCCATTCACCAAACCTTCCTTCCATTCTCGATTCAGAGTCTTCAACTACGCATCTCCTGCTTCTGTAACATAGGCGACCTCTTATGGTCCCAACCAATGTGTTATGAACTTCCTTAGATTCTTTATGAACTTGTTGTCATATACCAATACCATGTCTCCTTTCTTAAAGGATTTCTTCCGGATGTGTCAGTCATGGTAAGCCTTCTCTCGTTCTTTCTGTACCTGCTGATGGAATCCTGCAATAAATTTTTCTTCCTCGAGCTCTACCAACTACACAAGTCTATCTTGCAGGGAACCAATGTCATCCATATCTGTGAATGCTGCAATTCTCATGCTAGGAACTAAATATTTGATTGGCACAACCACTTCTAAACCATAAACCAACTTAAATGGGGTCTTCATTGTCATCTTATTACAATTGGTTCTATAGGCCCATAATACAGTTGGTACTCTCAAATCCCAGTCATCTTTGTTTATACTGCAAATATTTGTCAGCGCGGTCACCAATATCTTGTTGAAGGCTTCAATTGTACCATTTTCTTATGGATGATATGGAGATCTCTTCTGGTGATGAAATTCAAATTCCTAAGTCAAGGCTTCAATAGTCTTGTTAATAAAATGTGTACCTTGATCACTCATAAGGATCTTTGGGCATCCAAACCTGGTTATGATACAATCAAATATGAAACACGTAGTTGTAGTTGCACTACATTCCTTAATTTCTCTTGCTTCTGCCCATCTGGTCAAATAATTTGTCTCAGTGATGACGTATCTTGCTCTTGTGCGCTTCCTTGGTGGGTTGATAGGTCCCACAAAGTCAATGACCCATTTCTCGAATGCCTGTAAGGTTAGATAGGGTGCTAAAGGAATCTCATCTCTTCTGGAAGGTTTCCCAACACTTTGGCATACATCGCAGACTCTGTAGTATTCTTTAGCATCTTTGTGTAAAGTGGGCCACCAGAGGCTAGCTCGTAGAACCTTCTGCGTTGTTTCTTTCCCTGAATAGTGTCCTCCTACGATGCCTTCATGTGATTCTTCCAGAATTAGTGGTCTTTCTACCTCCATAACACATCTCCTCAATATCTCATCAAGTCCCATCTTATATAGATGACCATTTATAAGTGAAAAATACACAACGTGTACTACCAGTTGTTTCTTTTGAATGATTGTGTATTCGCGAGGTGCCATTCATGCTGATAGGAATTGAAATATCTTTATGAAGTGATCATAAATATTCCTGATGGCCAGCAACTGTGCATTTGACAGTGTATCCTCCAAACTAGTAGGTTCTTCTCCATGTTCCAACCTAGATAAGTGGTCAGGGCCCTTGTTCATCCTTCCTCGATTTACCACAATTTCAAAATCATATTCCTGAATCAGCAGAAGCCATATGCATATCCTTCCCCCCAACATTGGCTTGTTGACTAAGTATTTCAGCACAGAGTGATCAATGAACATCTTAAAGTGTCCTCCCAACAAGTAGTGACAAAATTTCTGCAGCGCATACACCATGGATAATCCTTATCTTTCAGTGGTAGTGTAATTTATCTCAGTTGTTGAAAGCTTCCTGCTAGAAAAGTCTAACAGGTGGTCAATATATCCTACTCCTAGCTGTGCTAATACTTCTCCCAAAGAAATAGAGGATGCATCGACATGCACATGAAATTCCTTACTCTAGTCTGGAAAAATGAGAATGGGCGCAGTAACCATTTTCTGTTTCAGTGTGTCGAAGCTCTGCTAGAATTCTTTTGTCCAGTGAAACTGACAATCTTTATTTAAAATATTCTCCATAGGTGCGGTGATCTGTACATAGCCCTTAATGAACTTCATGTAGTATCTAGTATGTCCCAGCGCAATGCGCAACTGTCTGACTGAAGTAGGGGGGGTAGATCAACAATAATGGCAATCTTGGACAGATCTACCTACAACCCCTTCTTACACACAATATGGCCTAGCAGTGCTCCAAAGGGTGAAAATAAAATACATTTCTTCAGGTTCAGGGCAATCTGACATTGCTTGCACTTATCCAACATTAGTCTTAAGCATTTAATATGATTTTGCAACAAGCTAAAAATAGTCCAATCGTCAAAATAGGCTTCCATAAATTTATGTATAAATTCCTTGAATGCTTCAACCACCACCCTAGAAAAGATGTCCGGTGAATTCTTCAGTCCAAAAGGAATCACTGTATACTGGTAGGATCCCCATTCTGTTGCAAATGTGGTCTTATGTTGATCTTCCTTGGCAAACTTGATCTGGCGATAACCTGAAAATCCATTGGTGAAAGAGTAGACTTCTTGTCCTCCCACATTATCTAACACTTCATTGGTAAACGATGTAGGGAATGGATCATGCAGACATGCATCATTCAATTTCTTCAATTCTACATAGATTTTGATCTCTCTTGTTTTCTTGTCTTGAACCACCATAGGGATAATCCATTCTGACTCTTCAACATTTTCTATGATTCCTGCTTCTACCATTCTATCTAGTTCAATATTAACTTTGTCCTTATATTTAGGATTCAATATGTATGGTCTCTTCTTGACTGGTCTTGCATATGGTTTCAGGGGAATCTTCATTTCTCCCATAGGTCCTTTAATGCCTTTCATATCAGTGAACTTGGTTGAAAACAAGTCCTGATATTCATGTAGTAACTCTGTGATCTTTTCAATAGTGGCATCATCCCAATAATCTTCAATCTTGGCCAGCTTAGGGGCTTCCTCTATCCCAATATTGACTTTCTTGATTTTAATTGGCTATCCAATGAAAGGTAGTTCGACTCCTGGTCCTTCTATATCTCTCTGTCCTTCTATTTCTGCGATGTTCACATTCCCAAGATCATCATCTTCATCAGAATTGATATTGTAACACCCTTGCAGTTTCTGAAGAGTTGCAGTCCATTCATATTAATCTTGCTCCAAAGGGAGGTTAGGTTTCTCCTCAAATAATTTCTGTCTTATAACCTGTAAAGCCTGATCTACCATAGGGTACTAACTTTCAAATAAGAATGTGGCTACGAAGTTTTGAGTCATACCTCGCCAATCTGTAGTGATGAGGTGCAATTCTCCTTGAAGATACTAGTTGATATGCATTGTATCGAGCGTGTTAATGAATTTATGCACCCACTTCTCCTTAGGAATGTTGTTCCAGGATTCCTCACAACTTCTCACATGGTCTTTCAGACAACTTTGACCTTTCTACCTAACTTTGCATCCTTTCATTTGATCTAAGAATCGTATTGTCATCAAAGTGTGGCATTGCACCCAGTCCTTGATGTTTTTCTAATTCACTCTCCACCATCTTGCTAGATTTTATTTTAGGGCCTCGTCCAATGCCAACAGTCTCTTTTGTACTGGTACAATTTCTTCAAATTATAGTAAGAAATTTTATAAGTGATTCAAACCATCAAATTCTCTGGCCAATCTAGCACATCGTCGCATAGAGACTTCATACATTTTATTCTTCTAGTTCTCTAGTTCTTCTTCTGAGTCTGAAGAACGGGTGTTGTCACTTCGCGAGCTTAAATTCCCATATGTTGTAGGATTAATGTAATCATGTTGTCTTGCGGTCAATTTGTATATATTCTCTAGCTCATATGCACGTTCCTCTTCTCTTATGGGATCTGTGTATCTATGACCTTCATCAAGATACAGAGGTGAAATGACCCTAAGGCCATCACCTTAAAATGTCATTCTTATTTTCTTTAAGTCAAAAACAGTAGAATTATTGAAATCCCAATCAATTCCTAATAGCGCGGGATATGGATAGCTATCATCAACTATCTCAATTAATTCAAAGTCTACAAACGTTCTGGACCCATCGATGCCAACAAGGACATGCTATAGTCTTCCGAAGGGGCTCACATCCTGCTGATTGGACATCCTAAGACCGATAGAGGAATATATCAACTTAGCTTTTCTCATCAGTGCCCAGTTCTGCTTCGTCATAACATTTACCTCCGACCCTAAGTCGACGACCACATAATCTATATTATAATCTCCAATATGAGAATTCATATGCAAATCATTATTTGTCCTTCTATTTTTAGATACTTGATGTATTGCCCTACTCAGTAAGGCATCTGCCCTTCCTAGTTCATACTATTTGATCAAATTTTGTAGCTCTTGTACAGATCTTTCATCCTTTATCAAATTAATGCAAGTACATAAGAATTCCATAAGCTTGCTTACCTCTTTTCCTTCTCTGGGTGAAGCAGACTGATCAAATGCCAGAGGCATTCCATCTTATCTTATTTCTGGTTGTGCTTTAGATGAAGAAGCCTGATCTTTTCCAAATTCTTTAATTGCTTCCTCAAATGTTTGTTTCTCTTTATTTGGATTAAACTCTTGTGTCTTCTCTGCATCTTTTCCGACTCCTGATTGTTCTGTAATATTTCCTGGTGTTACTCTTTCTTCACCTGTAACAACGCCTCCTCTTGTGATAACAANTGCTTCCTCAAATGTTTGTTTCTCTTTATTTGGATTAAACTCTTGTGTCTTCTCTGCATCTTTTCCGACTCCTGATTGTTCTGTAATATTTCCTGGTGTTACTCTTTCTTCACCTGTAACAACGCCTCCTCTTGTGATAACAATGACTCTGGGATCCTCTCCATGAGGTTCTTCAGAGATAATTTTTACTTGTTGGTTTCCTCCTTGTATCTCCTGAAGTTTGGCTAACATATCATGACAGTCTTCTATGACATGTTCAAACGATTTACAGTAACTGCAAGTGGTACAAGGTTTCTGACAATCCCTTGCCAAGTGACCAAGTTGTGCGCAGTTATAACAGATGATATGACCTCAACCTCAGCCCATGCCTCCTCCTCTTCCTCTTCCTCTGAATCCACCACGAGGGTTGAAGTTTCCTCTACCTGGGGAAGAATACTAAGTAGTGCTTCCTTCTTTCTGTACTTTCTCCTTGAATCCTATATGTATCTCTTGACCTTTCATGTAAGAGATCATAATATCTACTCTCCTTCTCATCATGCCCCACATATTTACAGAATGTGGAGTAAATATTTTTAGGTGTCTGAACATATTTTTTCATGTAATAGCATTCACCAGGGCAATGTATGTTTCTACATACCTCACACCAAGGTAGAGTAACCTGCTTCAAAGGGCTCAGAGATCCAGAAGCCAAGTATTCACGGAATATGGGATAGTTCTCCTTATCATGGCCTTCTGATTTGCATC
>SNQJ01S0041727.1:37887-53746 GCA_010110895.2 Picea sitchensis
TTATATTTTCCTTTGTCTTTCTTCATATCTTCAACCTGCAGAGACAAGCTGGTTAAATGACTCAAGATTTGACTCATATCTAAGATTGACTCTCCCATAGGGGTTGATTATAGTTTCATGGCGATATCCAACTCCTCAACTTGCGAAGAAATCTTTTGCTGCATCAGAGGGACTCTAATGTGTGGTAGGAGGGAAACGATGAACCATTCTTTGTTCTACTCATCCGTGATTTGAAAACTGAAACGGCCTATCAAGGTCTTCAACCTTTGTTCAAATTCCCAAACTGGTTCAACTACTTTTTTCTTGATTTCCTTCATATCTGCAATGCACCTTGAATTTGACTTGGTTTTCTTGAACTCATTGATAAGTGAAATCTTAATCTCGTTCAGTGGTTTCAGTTGTGAAACTTTTTGGACAAATTTCATGTACAAACTTAGTGCGCGGTCTCATAGGGTTGTACTAAACTGAGCTCATTTAACAGCTTCGTTGGTGACATTCTTAATACTCCATACAACTTCACATAGAAACCAGTGTTGATCAAGATATTCAGATCC
Organism: Picea sitchensis; assembly: GCA_010110895.2. Taxonomy (NCBI): domain Eukaryota; kingdom Viridiplantae; phylum Streptophyta; class Pinopsida; order Pinales; family Pinaceae; genus Picea; species Picea sitchensis. The sequence goes on from SNQJ01S0041727.1 coordinate 38,442, forward strand.
ATCTCCCCTAAAGGTGGGTAACCTCATCTCATCTGCCATGGATCTTCCTAGGTTTCCTGACTGAGTATGTGTTGAACTTCTTGTAACAGTGCTCTGAGTGATCTGATGAACCTGACTACTTTGATTACTCTGGTTACTTAATGCTGCTAAAACAACAGGAGGATTAATAGTACTTACTTCAACAGCCTGCGCAGTTCCTGAAGTTTTTTATTCTTCTCGGCAAGGTTCTGTAGTCTTCTCTTCTCTTGGCCCAGCGGACCCTGAATGTTCCTCGTTCAGTAACTCTTCTTCTTCTCCACTGTAAAACCCTTCTTCTTGCAGAATTTGTTCGTGGTCCTTCTCAAACAATTTTACCAAAGGAACTTCTATGAAGATCCCCCCACTGTGCGTATGTCCAACCTCTATGTTGTTGTCACCGTATATTCAATCTAAGAAGAACATCTCACCAACTATTGTATCTTCAATATTTTCTTCTCATGCAATAACATATTGATCTTCAACTTCAGAAAATGTAAAAAATTTCCTCCAGGTCCCTTAAAGAAATATCTCTCTGCTTGGCTATATGACTCCACTCTGTCAATAGAAAACTCGGTGATGTACCCTCCAATGATGTTATCAAACCAGTGATCTACTGCTCTTGACACGATGTTATCAACTCTCTTGACCTTCTTGATCAGTGTCGATGTCCAAACCACAGGTGGTCTAGATCTGATCTCAAACTGGGCATATGCTAATCTGGCTAACCACTCGATCTTATCATCCAACAGCTCGTTCTCCTGAACTTCGCTCCTTTTCTGCTTATTTGACCACTTCGACCCAATCTCAGTTAGTGTGTCTTCCGCGTAGTTCACATTTCATCTTTTCTCTTCCTTTTTTTCTTGTTTTTCTTCCTCAATCCATACCCAAGGGCCAACAATGTACATGTTTTTAAAAAAAATAAATTAGTGATACAAAGCATGTTGATTATTCTAATGGTTTTGTTAGAAGATGTATATGGAATTTCTGTGCATTCATATGCAACAACAAGCAAGCAATTTTTAATTTCTAGAGATTTTGTATGCGTGATATTAGTTCTTGATGTTTTAGTTCTTGATGTTTATGGTGGGGGAAATGAAAATGAACTAGTAGTACTAGATGCTTAGTTTTCACCACTTGTTAGGATGATAAGTGGTAAGTAAAGATTAGATGTTAAACAACGTTGTCATATTTTTTGTTGCCACTTAGATAGTTATTGTTTTGCATGGTACCAGAGATCAAATGTTGATGATGAGAATTCATTTCTTGAATGTTTATATTTCAATTTAAGAAAGTTACTTTTTTAGGTAATTAATGATATGCGTGCCAAATTTACTTACATTGAATTTAAATCAAATTCAAATTTAAATATGTGTATAAACTAATAAGGGTTTCATACACAAATTTCGTGTGTGAATTAAGTTGGTTTTAATTCATTAAAACATATACTATATATTAATCATATTGTTTTTTTATTTTATTTATTTAAATACGTTAAATTATCCATCTGATTTAATTGCACCATATTTTACATTCTTGATTTGTGTAGTAATCATGTTGCTTTAATACATTCAAAATTCAACATTTAGTAAATGAATATTAATCATCAACATCATTATCATGAATTTTTATTTTATTTATTTAAATAAGTTAAATTATCCCTCTCATTGAATTGCACCATATTTTACTTTCTTAATTTGTGTAGTAATTATGTTTCTTTAATACATTCAAAATTCAACATTTAATCAATGAATATTATTCATCAAAATCATTATCATCATCAATTGACATCATATATAATATTAAAAAAGAATTCAACTTGCATTAATAAAAACACATCATACATTATTTATTTATTAATTAAATTAATAATACTTGTATTTTAATGGTAAATAATATTTTTTAAATTAAAATTTAAAAATAAATTTCTAGTGAATTAAAAATTGATCTAGATAAATTGTATAATTTAAATAATATTAAATTTTAAAATGTAGATAAATTTTACAAGTTAGAATAACATTAAATTGTCCACAGGAGTTTGGTCTAGTGACTAACGAACTTACTGTTAACGAACTTACTGTTAAGTCTTTTTTGTTGTTAATGTTTATATAAAAAAAAAAGACATTAAATTAAAAATTAATTAAAATGTGTAGTAATGAATTTAAGATAAATTTGTATTACTCATTTAAATGCTTGGATTGTTTTTTATTCTCTATTTATTATTTATTAGATCCCATGTTAAAACATAAATTTATTATATTGATATTGGATTTATATATTTTATTTTCATAATTTAATTTTGTTAGATTCCATGTTAAAACATAAATCTATAACATTGAATTTATGTATTTTATTTTCATAATTTAATTTTGTTTTAATGAAAATTCTTAATGATGTAAAATCACTCTATATATAATGGTGTAATCATTATTTGTTTATAGATAATGATGTCTAACAAAAATTATATATATATATATATAAAATGATATAACCATTATTTGTCTACAAATGAATATGTCTAACAAAAACTATATTAATAAATCTAAATATTGTAGATTTTTTCTACTTTGAAAAACAAACAAACAAACTCCAACCATCATTACCAAGTCTCAATAAATCCTTATTCAAAAACTATATTAATAAATCTAAATATTGTAGATTTTTTCTACTTTGAAAAACAAACAAACAAACTCCAACCATCATTACCAAGTCTCAATAAATCCTTATTCATACTTGAAATATTGCAAATGTTTATGAACTCTTAACCCATTTACCATCCATCATTAATCTCCACTCACAACATTACTTTCCTTAAATCCCATTTAAATACTTTTAATTAYTAAATAAATCAACATCAAAATATATATGTTTTAAATCAAATTTACATTTTTAAATAGAATTTAAATGTCTGTCAATTCTTTTTTTATTTAATTTACTCTCGAGAAAATAATGGACGTGTCTTAAGAAATTTCAAGTAGCATGCGTTAATATTTTCCATCGCGCGCATCACGTGTTTTGCACAAACCATACATGGCAGATGATGCTTTCCTTGGCATGGAATATTACTATTGTCCTATGTACACGTGGTTTACATTCCGTTTAGCATGGCATATTACCGTTGTGATATGTACACGTTGTTACACGCTGGCCATATATACACGTTGGTGAATATTCATGTGAATCCTTGGATGATGATGATGGGTACCAAAGATTTTGATAATTTTTTAATAATTTAATTTTATGGTTATGAATTAGGAATATATTTGTTTTTATAAATAAAAGAAACTATATATTAATAGTAGTGGGTGGGATTACAATGTATGTGGTTTGCTTTCTGTCTTGCCACATCTAAGAAAGCAGGATAGGTGGCCATCAAAATCAGAGAGTAACTGTAATTGTTTGAACAAAAATGTAGAAATGATTAACTGTAAAAAATGGTCGCAATGACCGACTAACCAGTGGCCATGACCGACTAACATACATCGTGAGGCAGAGAATCTGCCAATCTTTGCATAAGTAACGAACCCAAAAGAAGAACATACCCCTGGAGGAGCTAGTCCATATGCGAACTCGGGATGCCATGAGTGTTGTAAGTTGGGACGGATTTCTGGCAACAGGTCGGGCATCGCTTGTTTGTTGGAGCTTCATGTTATAACTCTAATTTGCACCAAACATGCATACATGGCATCAGGCCATCTCACTTGCCATTTTTGTCAAGCCACCATTGAACAACTCTTCTAAAAAGCCATCCTTTTGAAGGCATACGCGCCCTGCACCACCGTTGCCCGTGTATATATGCTAGCTAACCCATTACAGCCCACGTATACTGAAAAAAGCACAAAAAATAGAAAGTTGCAGACGGAATACAAATTTCCAGGTAATTGCGTAAACAGTTTGACCACCCATAGCCGGTCACTCAACCGGATAACTACCCTCTTCTAGCCTATAAAATAAGAGGTAGGGGTCCCATTTGAAAAGAGAAAATAAGAGCAAAGAAACTCTGCCCTTTTTTGTATTCCCCTTGCCCCAATCTTTTGCAACCATTTTGTGAGAACTGAAGAGGAGAAGCATATGTGGAAGCGGTTGGTGCACAGTTGAAGAAGATCCCAGGACCAGGTTCGAAGAGCAATGGTCGATCTCACCATTGTAAGTTACTTTTGTGAGGTTAATAAGAAAGAATTACTTTTCCCGTCCCGCCATATGAGGTGTTCAATATTCAGTTTTGATTATATTCTATTAGAATCTCTAACCCACTAATTCATATATAAGATGCATGTTTGGATTTCTTTGTTTTTCTGTTTATGAATGCAAGTTGGCATTGAGAGGAGACTTGCATTCAAGGAGAAACTGAACGCAAAAGGATCAACACCAAACGAGGAGTTCAAGGTAGAGTTACCAGATCCTTTTATCCTTATGTTTTATGCATGAATGTGGGGTCTATGTTGTGATGATGGTAAAAAGTAGGAGACTTTAGATGGTCATTTCTACATGCATTACAGAACCCTTAGTGCTAGTTCGTAGGGGTTTTCCCACCCACAACAAAATTGGTGACCACACTGGGGAAGATCTCTAGGGTTTTTGGGGATACTTTTTGGGTGTTTTAAATTGGTTTTATTACCTTTTTTCTGAGTTTCTGCAAGAGTCTGAGTTTGTAGGGATTCTGGTCTTCCATACCAGTACTCCCTGCTTTGATTGCTTGACTGTTTTTTTCTTTTTTGGGAAGTTACAGAGGTATATGCGGCTTGCACAAGGCCTGCACGCGTATATACGCGCCCTACCTTTAGACAACCTGCATGCATACGCTGACTGTTGAAGTGTCAGTAGCATGCCAGAGTTCAATTTTTTTTTTTTAGGAGAGACAGTCATCCTCTTCCCTGTCAGAAGTGATACTTCTCAGCGGTTTTTTGATCCATTCCCGGTCTCTGTTGTTGCAGTCTGTAGCCTAGGTATAACCTCATATTAGCTTTGCTTTATCAAATTTCTCCTTGCATTTTCTTTATAAAAGTAAGTTTCTGTGTCTTTAAGGGATTCTGGTTTTCAATACCAGTACTCCCTACCTGTGCTTAACTGCTAGTTTTTCATTTTTTGAGGAGTTGAAGAGGTGCACGTGGCCTGTAGTGGGACTGCACGCGCGCATACGCGCCCTTCCCTTGGATAGCCCGCGTACATACGCTTGTTGTTTAACTGTCAGTAGCGTGTCTGTCGAGAATTTTTTTTAAGAAGAGGCAGTCATCCTCTTCCCTGTTAGGAGTCACACTTCTTAGGGTTTTTCTTGATCTAGCCCTGGTCTCTGTCATAGCAGTCTATAGCCTAGGTTTGAATTTATCATAGCTTTCTTTTTCTTTGAACGATTTCTTGTTTTTTCTTTATTAGGTTTTTTTGGATGTGATTGTGAGTCTGTTTTGATCTACCTGTTTGGGTTTGGTCAGTGACTCCCTGCGATCCGTAGGGGAGCCATAATTCATTTCCTGGTTTTGTCTTGTCTTTGTTTTTCCCCTTTTTCTTTTGAAAAGAAGAAAATAATACATTTTAAAATTTCTTGTTTTGGAAGGATAATAAAAAAAAACAATATAGATTTCACTTTCTTTGTTGGGTTGAGTAGTTGGGAGTTTGCATTAATAATCAGGGAAAATAATGCTTCCATAAGTTCTTAGTTGATTGACTTAGGACAATAAGTAGCTCGTAGTCGAGCGAAAGCTTGTTTTGAGTTTTCTGTTAAAATATCTTACAAAAAAAAAGTAGTTTGAAAAGTTGGTTAAAGAGTTTAAATGTGAAAATCTGAATTTGTCAACAAGAAGTAATTTTGTTTCCATCCTTTTGTTTGTTTTCTTCTTTGTGTCCCAAACACATCATTAGTTTCATTTTCAATTCCTTTGACTTAAGACAAGCCACAAAAAATTAACGATTAATTAAAATCAACTAGATTTTATGTTTGTAGGGTCCATCAACTAGTCTAGGCTAGAGCCTTGATTTAGGATTGGAGAGGAAACTCTTCAAGGCTACAAAAACAATCATAAGAGTCTGTGCTAGGGAGTGCTAAAAATCCAGTATCGTGAAATTTATCCGGGACCCCCCTCTAACACAGGGACTAAAAATGAGGTCGCATGCAGAAAGGTAGCAGAGATAACCCCTCCAAAGCCGGACCAAGCATAGTGGGGAACACATATAGAGGGATTATCTTGGGATTCCATTGATCGCATTTTCCACGGAGCTTCGTGGGTCCCGAATCCATTTGAGGTCCTCAGTTTTCTTCTAAAACACTTGCTTTTGATACCCTGGATAGGTTTTGGGATTGATACCCTGCTCATTGCAGTCCACCCCATTGTCGACTGTACCCGCTTGGTGACTGTTCACGCACTGGTAACCTAGTTGCCTATCATTCTAGTGACTTACACAGGTGACTGCGGGGGTATACCGAGGTACCTAGGACAGACATCGGGCCACACTTTGCAGAGTATACCCAGAGGGTGCTTCCGTATTTGAGTTTCACTTACACCGGTAAGTTGCTCTAGTGTTGGCTGGTGTAATTGTTCTTCCAACTAGCTAGTGATCTGCATGTTTTATCTTATAGGGACTTTTTCTAGTGTGTGTTGGTTTTTAAACGATTATAGAAAGCCCTAGTGTGGCTTTGATATTCTCACATAGTGGAGGATAATGAGCTCCGTCGGTCGCAAAGGCTTTTGGGCCTACCATTGGTTGATCTCGAGCCCCCCCCGCCACAGCTAAGGAGAAAACTAGACCTACAAGGGTCTTTTGAGGTGACAGGGTCACAGGAACCTGTGCCCAACTCATCTCCGAGAGAAGAACATTTGATTCTGGAGGAACCAACCATTTCAGACCTTGGAGCGGAAGCTCTTGGTCCACAAGAACCTCTAAACATTGATCTATCGACGCCCATCATCATACAGGTTTATCCGTAAGAGAACTTGATAGTGTCACAAGCATCGATGGAAGCAAATGTTGCGAATTCTTTAGGGAATACTCATATTCCCTCTACGACTGTCACTACAAGGGTTGTTTCACCTCCTAACCAACCATCGTCGGTTCAGGCCACTATGGTCTAGACTGCATCTACCTCGGGAAGTGGTCTGATTCCATCTATGGCGACAATCACTGCTTCGTTTACCTAGAGTGCGACAAGCCCTCCATTCTCATATGGGATGCCTGGCTTCAGTACAATCCCTGTACTTTCCTACTCCACTCTATAGAATTTAGGTCTGGTGGTGGGGAGCTCCAACGCTCCTCTGCAAGGATCTATGGGGGGCACTTCAACTCCCTATAATGCTTTCCCTTACAGAGGGGTTAATATACTTCTTTCTTCCCCTTCACTCGGCGGTGCTCCCCAGCACTCCATCGGGACAAACATAAACCATAGTTAGTTTGGAGTAGGTAGTCAAAGACTTCCTTCTTATAACATTTCGGTTGGTTAGACAACGTTCTCTTTGTTCGGTGCGTTTGATAACAATGTTTTCTTGTCAACTGCCTTCTCAGTCGGGGGAAACCCCGATTATGGACAAAAAATCCTGTACAGAGCACTATTCCTACACATGGGGAAAACTTAGGAATTCCTTCCTCATAAGGACCATGGAATCCATGGCAAGGATTAGTTCCCTTGTCAGGGATGCTGACCGGAGGCAACCCTTTCCATAGCCAATGAAACCCCGGGCAAGGCTCAACACCTATGCCCAGTGGATCGACAGGGGGAAACCCTTCCCAAAATACTTGGAATGCGATGCAAGCCCAACCCTTCACGTCCTATTACAGGAGTCATCCAATGACATATCAACAAGCGCATAATCCGTACATTGGTAAAGTCCATGGTTATTACTAGAACCCTGGCCAACAACCTAAATTTTCCTGGCAACTTGTTGCCAGCCAAACTTCAGGCTCCTTTTTCCCTGGTCACAATCAAAATCCCAAACTACCATTTCTGGAAACTCCGCACTTGATAGACTTGACAAGGTTATTGAATGACCCCATATGTCATGATCTGCGTTGTCCTCCTATGCCGGCCAAGTTTCCTTCGGACATCCCAAAGTTTGAGGCCAAGCATAACGAAGATCCAGGTGATCAAGTGACTACCTTCCATCTTTGGTGCTCGTCCAATTCGTTGAAAGACAAATATGTCCAGTTGCATTTGTTTCAATGCACTCTCATAGGAAGTGCCGCGAAATGGTACATTGAGCTTGACCGCTCGAGATACTCTTCCTTCAACAAATTGGCAATGGATTTCTTAAACCATTTCCAATTACCTGTGAGATAAGACGCCAGCACCAAATTGCTGGCCAATTTTGAGCAGAGAAAGGTGGACCATATTTCCGATCACATCCGAGAATGGAAATGCCGGAAGAGTTTGATTAAAGTACTAGTCCCACCAACATTCCTGCTTGAGTGGTTCCCGAAGTCTCTGGTACCCCAATTATCCAAAGATGTCACAACGTCAAAAGTGTTTTTCGAAGAAGATGCAATAATGAGAGCTCAACAACTAGAGTTGATTTACTCTGAGTCTAGTTTACTTTACAAAAATTTTCCAGATGCACTAAGTTCAATAATTGACAAGACCAAACAGAGAGCTGGACCACATGCCGATGATATTGTTGGTTCAGCACAAACGAAGCCCGCTGATCAGTTGTCAAAACAATTACACCAATTCTCGATACAACAGAAAGCGGCCAGCCAAACCACTGGTCCGACTGCCCCCCATAACCAAACATCGGATGTACACAATGTGAAATCCACAAATCCAAAGGCCACCCAATATCCTGACGAAAAGAAGAAACAACGGAAGAAGTGTAAGGGGTATAAGAAACCTATCGATAATGTTGGCAGGGGCAACACAGAAAAGAAGAAGTTGAAGTATCTGTGTAACCTGTGCATGGAAGACCGCTCGACTCACCAGTGCCCTCGTCTTGCGGATGCCCAAACATTATTGATGCATCAACAACTTGTTGTGTTAACAAACTCGTTTCAACATGGGAAAAATTTAAGTCAAGCCTCTCCAAGCACGGATGGGGGCAGTCAAGGACCCCCTCCATCTTCGAGTAATCCTTCATCGTCAAATGTGTATATGATGAAAGGTGATGCCTATATATCGACTAGAACGCATTATTACGATATTCCAAACACCTCTGAGAAGAGTAAAGAATCTGAAAACCCACCTCTTCCTCTCCATATTGAGAATACGTTGGGCGAAACAATGACACGCATCCCAAAAGGTGCATTCAAGAAATCTTCTCACAATCCAAATGCAAGGGCCGCCCATAACTACTCTGTGGTGGAGGATTTGTCTCAAACCCCTTGTGCGATGTCTGCTTTGGAGGTCCTTCAGAGCTGCCCTTCCCAGAGAAAGTCTCTTTTAATTTCCTTAGGATCTGTTGAGACTTGTAATCCGGGTACGATCATGCTTGATACGATTGACTTAAAACCTCGTCTCCCTTACCACGTAGCATTTCATATAGTAGTGGCTTACCCCACGAAATTTTTTACTCAGAATATTTTTCGCACAGTGGTTGATGAGGGCACCTCGACATGCGTGATGTCTTTGGCGTGTTGGAAGGCCATTGGCCAACCCATTTTGTCTCCATCACCTACTCTTCTTACTGCGTTTGACGGTCATTCATTCTGACCACATGGCATCATCCCCTCTTTTCCCGTGTAGTTAGGGGGGAAGACCGTGTGCATCGAGGTTGAAGTGGTCGATGCGTCTCTCGACTACAATCTCTTGTTAGGAAGGATTGGACCTATTCTATTCAAGCAATGGTCGCTATAGTTTTTCGGGTCTTGTTGTTTCCACACGAAGGTCGGATTGTGAGCATTGATCAGTTGTCTTTTTCCCATCCTGATCCTTCATCGGGGGCATCCACGGTCCCGATGATTGATAAACCTCAACCCGACATCGTCAATATAGGGGTTGGTTTGTGCCCACCTTTGATGGGTTCTTTCAATTACCCACCTCCTTCTGGGGATGTTAAGTTCGTATCATACTAGCCTAAGGTTGATATTTTTTGAGTCTCTTCATTTCGTATGACCTACTTCAACGATATGTGGACCCTTCCTTCCCCATTGGCCATGATGGAAGGGACAGGGCACCATGGTATGGCCATGCCCTTGTCTGTGGAAGAAGTTGCGTACTCAATAGTTCAACAAGATTTCGTCGACCCTGATCCGACTCTAGCACAGGAGTTAGATCCAATTCTCAAGCCTACTTGGGCTCAAGGTTCCCTTGCCAATACTGATTCTTTAGACTTAGTCTTTCCTTGAGATGAAGCGATTATTGAAGCAATGACTAGTCCAGACAGACCCTGGGATGATCTCCATCACAGATCTTATTTCCTCCCAGAGTTAAGAAGAATTCAAGTAGGTGAATTCACTTTGACTATGACTGAATATAGGTCTTGTCCTATTAATCCCTTGGCTACACATGTTGTTTACGCCGAGGGTAATATGAAAAACATCGCTGAAATGATACCTATTGATATCTCCAGAACCCCTCGCGTCGTAGAGAATATTCTCGTTAGAACTGATTGTTCCCTCGAGGAGATTCAAATATACACGAATTTAGTTAAAGAATTCCATGACGTTTTTTCCTGGTCATAGAGGAAATGCCAGGCATAGATCCAAGAATCGTCGAACATGAAATCACGACTTATCCTGATGCTAAGATGATCTGGCATAAGCTTCACCCGGTCAATCCTAAGAAAGCAGCAGCTATTAAGGCTGAAGTAGAGAAACTGTTCAAAGCAGGTTTTATCTACACCGTCCATTTGACTCAATGGGTGTCAAATCCCGTTATGGTCGACAAAAAATAGGGTATGATTTGCATATGTACAGACTTTCGTGATTTGAACAAAGCATGTCCAAAGGATAATTTCCCCACACCATTTATTGACCAGATAGTCGATGAATGCGTAGGTTGCGAGGCCTTTTCTTTCATGGATGGTTTTTTGGGATACAATCAGATACAGATCAAACCCGAAGACCAACACAAAACCACTTTCATTTGTTCGTGGGGTACATTTGCTTACCAGAAGATGCCTTTTGGTTTGAAAAAATGTTGGAACCACCTTTCAGCGGGCCATGTCTTTTGATTTCCATGATATCAAGCATACAGTCGAGGCCTACCTTGATGATTTAGCATCACAATATAGTAAGAGAGTTGATCATCCCACACACCTCCGACTTATCTTTTAGCGATGATGCTACTACTGGATTCGCTTGAATCCAAACAAATGCAGTTTTTGCGTGATGTTGGGTTGTTTGCTCGGTTTCATAGTTTCGACAACAAGGATCATGGTTGATCCTCTCAAATTCGAGGCAATAGTTCAGTTGCCTCCACCGTGCACAATCCTTCAGCTTTAGAGTTTACAGAGAAAAGTGAACTTTTTACGGCGTTTCATCGCGAACTACACCGAGATCACAAAGGGTTTCATGCATTTACTAAAGAAGGACGTTCCTTTTCATTGGGACGAAGCCGCTCAACTCTCTTTCGAGGCGTTTAAACGCGCCCTCACGACTGCCCCTATGCTTCTGCCACATAATTATAATAAACATTTCTTATTGTACTTGGCCGCGACAGAGTTGACCATCGACAGGGTATTGGTTCAGGAGGATGATTTTCTCTCAGAATATGTCATTTACTACTTGAGCCGAGGCTTGGTTCAACCGAAACTCAATTATTCCCACATTGAAAAACTTGTGTTGGCAGCAGTTCATGCTGTCCAACGGTTCCGTCATTATATCTTGTTTCGCAAGACCACCATCATTGCCTTTGTGAATCCATTTCAGTACATGTTGACATGACGAGTAATTGGCGGAAAGATCAATAGATGGATAGTTTTCCTCCAGGAATTTGACTTAGATTTTGTTTCTGCGAAATCCAAAAAGTCGTTGTTCTTTGCGAAACTCATCTCGGAACTTTCGATCGAGCCAGGTAATGTTATGCCCGAAGAGTCGATTATTAAAGGAGACATGTTTTTGATCGCGTCTTCGGATCCCTGGTATGGAGATGTACTTGTCTATCTCTAGACTTTGAAGTGCCCCGCCTCTGCCTCTCGTGATGAGCGTTGTCGTATACACCATCAGGCCAAGAATTATCTCATACTCGAGGACACTTTATATCATTTAGGTGTAGATTGCATCCTTCGCCAATGTCTCACTCATGAAGAAGCAAGAATTGTTCTTAACGATTTCCACACCAGAGCATGTGGTGATCATTTATCCAAGTTGGAAACAACCCAAAATATTCTACGAGCTGGTTACTTTTGGCCGAAATTAATCAAAGATTGTGTTGAATCACTCAAGAAGTTCCACTAGTGTTAGATATTCTCTCGGAAGATGAGGGCACACCCCGCTCCCATGTTTCCTGTCTTTACCATTCATCCCTTCACCCAAGTGGGGGATTGATTACACTACATGCAAGCCCCCTTCAGCAAGGGGGCATTGTTATATCATCGTAGCAGTAGAATACTTCACCAAGTGGGTCGAAGCTATGCCAACGTTCAAATATGATGGAGAGAATGCAACTCTCTTTTTGTTTAACCAGATTATAGCAAGGTTCAGCGTCCCGAGAGATATTCTCACTAACCATGGTAGTCACTTTCAGAATAAAATGATATTTGAGTTAGCATCAAAGCTTGGGTTGAGGAAAGAAAATTCGTCACCTTACTACCCATAAGAGAATGGTCAGGTGGAAGCTGTAAATAAATATCTTAAGACCATTCTACAACGAATGATCAATTTGGCCAAGTCAAATTGGAATTTGATGTTATACTCGGCATTATGCGCCTATCGAACGTCCATTAAGACTGCAACTAGTTTCTCACCTTTTCAACTCGTTTACGGGCTGGAAGTAGTCTTTCCCATAGAGTGCTAGATCTCATCTCTAAAGTTGGCAGTACAGTTATTTCCAGACACTTCACCACTTGAAGAGTGTTTATTATACCTCGAGCAACTCAATGAGGAACATTGTGATGTGGCCTTGGCTAATGAGGCTCACAAGAAAAAAGTCAAGTGTCGATATGATCGGTTCGTTCGTCCTCAGATTTTCTCTGAAGGTGACCTTGTCCTGGTCTATGACTAAGATAAGGACCCCCTGGGGGAAGGCAAGTTCAAACCCATGTGGTTCGGACCTTTCATAGTAAAAGAGGTTCTAAAGAAGGGCGCTTATCGTCTGGCGGACTTTGAGGGAAATTCTTTGGTAGAGCCTAGAAATGGGCTCTACCTCAAGAAGTATTACTCGTAGGTAGGTCGCCTCGGGTGACTTCTTGTATATATGTATAGTTCTTGTACATTTTCTTTTTTAGTTTTTGTCTTTTTGGTTTTATGGACGTGTCATTTTTTATATCATATTTTTCACTGTGGCATATGTCAAGTGAATAAGAGGTGTTCATTGGGTTCGCGGAAGACGCTAGACGACACACTCGGAGGCTTGCTTCTATATCTTGGGTGATTTTCACACCTCAAGTCTAGTTGCTATATTCAGGAGGTATCTATTTAGGTGACGCCACAAACAATGTTGTTGAATATAGCGCAGTCTTAGAGTTTCTTCATGACGCTTTGTCGCATGGTATCTCTCACCTTCAAGTCTACTTAGATGCTCAGTTGGTTGTGTCTCAATTAAATGGAGTTTACCGCGTTTATGATCCTACTCTACACCGACAATTCCTTAGGGTACGTCTCTTAGAATGAAGTTTTGATTACATTACGTATATCCATGTTCCTAGGAGATTGAATCAAGTTACATATACTCTAGCTAATCATATATTAGATTGGCATATTGCACACATGTAAGAAAGAAAAACACACACGCACATGTAAATACATTTGTAAATAAATGTCATCCATAAAACACAAAAAGATGTAAATATGCATATACATATCACAAATTATTAGATTACATAGATGGGAGCGAGCGCCTAAAAAACTATGTGTCCAGTAAAGAGTCACTGGACTTATGCCCTCAAAAATATACGAAAGGTTCCCTTGGCACGTAATAAGTCTAGCCTAACTAAGGCCGACGCCTGTTGGCCCTTCCATAGTGAACAATGACGTTGGCCAATCGCCAAAAGAGATGGAACCAGGTCTGAGGTACCCCAACAACGTGAGTCTGCATAGAAAGTGGGATCCTCGATCTCTGCCATAGGAACTAAATGAGTAAGTCCAGTGAGGTTCCGCTCCACCCGCCTCAAAACTCTCTCAGCCTCTCCGGCTGGAGGTCCCCCTGTTGTTGCTGGTCTGTCAGCTGCAGCTGGTCCTACCTCTGGTTGAGGATTCTGCCTAGTCCTTGTGAAGTCTATTGGGCACACTGGCCCCACATCTGCACATAACAGATATGTACGTGTAAGATACTATGGTATACAAAAAAAATGATATATATAAAACGAAATAAAAATTAAATAACTATGAAAACAAAAAACAAACTTACCCATCTCTCCTCGCTCCTCTCCGGGAGGTACAGGCATGTCAAGATCTCTGGAAAAGTTGATCGCGACATAAGGGTAGTCCTCTATGTCTGGAATTTGTCATTCTCACCAGGAAAAAAAATTGTTGTCGAAGGCCTCGATGGTCCTCCCTCCCGCCTGTCACGACAACAACGCCAACCACCTACATAACGCCGGGAGAGAGGCCTCATGCCCTCGTATAGTCTCTCTAGGACTAAGACTGGGAAATCTATCGAAAAGGAAAGAGAAAAGAATAGTCTCGAATCCAAAGTTTATGTGTCTCTGCATACGACAATCTCTCAGCTGCCTCTTCATGTAGTCTAGTAAGGTGGTACTCTAGTCGAAAATCTGTGCATTTAAGAAATGAACCGCACAATTCATGTAAATAATCCAGATGTAAAGATGTGAATCCAGTGATCCTCCCAATGAGAAAAAATATCACTTTCGGTGATAGGTCTGAAATCTTGTTTATTGACACCTGAGTTCCCACATTGTCAGGCCAGCTTCGCAATGGAGTCCAATCAACTCTGCTATGTTGTGAGGCCCAGAGGGAAAAGTGAGAAAGTTGATTGGTTCCCCTCTCCTTGAGAGGCCAGTCAGAAAATAGATATCTTCAGTTGTTGGAGTCAATGACTATCCCTCAAGCATGAATGCCTCCGCGTCAGGATGCCAGTAATCTACCAAGGAATTCAATAGCCTGGTTTGTGCCTGCATGAATGGACACTGGAAGAATTTCAACAAACAACATTGAGCCAATGTGGAGGTATCATCAGGTTCCTCTCCGACCAAGATATCAATGTCCTCATGCTCCCTCTCTCTCCAGTGAACATACATCCTGCAATTCACAAGTTC
>SNQJ01S0041727.1:53764-71423 GCA_010110895.2 Picea sitchensis
GGGGTTAACTCTTGCATATTTTAATTTTTTCAACATGTTGGAGGGTTATGCGGGCTATAATATATACAGTCGCGTATGCCCGCGTGCATTATTTTATCTGCACATGGGCATATGCTGGCTGTCATAGGAAAACCCGCGTATATGTAGGGCTGACCTTTTTAAAGTTCAACGCCCCCCCCAAAACCAAAAATAAATGCACGAACGACTAATTGAAATGCAAGAGGGGCTAGTATGTACTTACTTGGTCCAAGTGGAAACTTGTTCCATCCATTGAAGCTCCCAGAATCATCTCTTTTGACAAAGGGGTGTTTTTGGCTTCTTAGTCAATTTCTAAATTAACAATGGTGGTAATGAGCTGCCAGCTTCTATTTATAGACTTTTTGGCCCCTTTTGTCATTTTTTGGACCCCTTTGTCATTTTTTCTAGCCTAAAAATCGTTTAGTATGGTCCAGGAGTTTCTTATGGATTGTTATGATAAGTTTTACTTTGGGTATTCGGAAACGTTTTGGAGATTTGGGGCATTTTTAAGGTCCTTTGGTAAAAAGTCATTTTTCCAACTTGTTGCATCTAAGTTAGGATTCCACCTCCACTTTCTGTATCTCGTTGTCTTTGTTTCTTTTCCATAGGATCAACCCCACTGAGTTGCGACACAGAACCATCATTGCTTCTTTACAAGTGTTGTAATTTAGTGGTATCCTCCCCCTTTCATGGATGCCCTAGGTAGATCCTAGTTTCATTTTTGTTATCCATGCTATCACTAATGACTATAGGCTCGAGAGTCTTTATTAGTTTTTCTTGATTACGAGTTTGAGCCTCATTTTCATGATTCATTATCACTCTTGACCCTCTAAACATGAAAATATTGTCGCGTGATCTTATTTCCCTTCACACTCACTAAACTGAAATTTGAAGGCATGTTTGTTCGACGGTAGTTTACCCCTTTTTTAGTCCTTATGGTCAACATTCCGAACAAAGGTATACTCTAGGAGCCTCAGTTCTCTAGAAGAGTATTCTAAGGTATAATTTTAACCCCTTTTCGGGCCTGAGGGACTAAATTTACGAAAAAAGGAACCCCCATGGAGTCCATGGTTAAGCTCTTTTCTGACTCCCTAAAATTGAAAAGATTGTCGAGTGAACTTGTTTCTTCACACTCGTAAAATTGGTCAAGAAAAACACTCGTTATAGAGTCCATAATTAATCTATTTTCAGACTCCTTAAAAGTGAAAAGATTGTCGAGTGATCTTGTCTTTGTCACACTCGTTAAAATGATTTTGAATAGACGTATTTTCGGTGCTAGTTTACCCCTTTTTCGAACCGACTAACACTACATTCAAAAAAGGTACCACAGTGGAGTCTCCTTTTACGTTTTTTTAGACTCTCTAAAAATGAAAAACTGCTGAGCTTACCTTCTCTGAGCTCGTTAAAATTACATCGAAGGATGTTATCATTGTGTCTTGTTAGTCGCATTTGCATTCCTGCATATTTGGCCTAATGCCGGCTCCATGTTTCCCTCAAATGAACCATTTGAAGCTTGCCTTATACGCAAGCCTTGTATCACTTTTGCCTCTTCATCTTGACACCTTGACCCATGGAGGGATTTTCCCGAGTGTCCTTTTCCTGCATATATTTTATTGCTCTGAACATTAGTGTGTCCCTTGTGCTTGGAACTAGTATGTTAGCGACACTCGTTCCTCCTTTGTAACATATAACTCTTTTATTCTTTTTCAATCTTCCCAAAAAATTATTGAAAAATAAAAACAAAATCAAATATACCCCAAAAAGAGGAAGGGAAAACTATTTTCTTTTTGTTGGAAGCACAATGAGTCACCCTTAGACAAAGAACATCCTTCCATTTGTTCGTCAAGCTCTGGGATTTAACATGACCTTAGGAATTTGTTCTCACTACATAGATTTGTTTCCTCCTCCATTTGGTTATTCTTCCAAACATATGGAGACTTTGTGTTGCCTCTTGCACCGTGAACTTATGTCAATACCATGCTTCCTGAGTCTCATCTTTTGTCGTGTTATTGTCCAAGGGAAGTTTTTACCAAGCTTGAGTCGGCCCCTCTGCAGTTTGTCTCTTGACCTCATTCCCGACCATCCTGAAAGCCCAATCAATTCTTTGATCGAAATCAATGAATCTCTCAGCCTGATCATCAAGATCCTCTAGTATGTTCCCGACAAGTCGTCGAAGACCTCTGGGTAGTGAATTCATACACTCATACTACACTCCTACCCAAGTTATGAATATTTTGAAGTTTTTTCTTGAGCTCTGATGATCTAGGTGGATATCGGTGGCCACCCACCTTTTCCAATTGTCTCAAAACAACTTTCTGGCAATTTTGGCAATTTACTATTTTTAGCAGGTTTTAACTTCTGGGGCCATTTTGAGGGCCTAAATGAAGGTTTTTTTAGATAGAGGTTCTAATTAATAGGTAAAATCATGATTGAGTCCCAAAAATTAATCTCCTCTATGATACATTTCCAACGAGCTATCATACGCCTAAAACAGAGGTCGTATGCAAAAGTTACGACCCCGGGAAGTTGATGTACTAATTTACCCAAACAAGGCCCACATGAATTTTGGTGCTTCATCTCCTAGGGTTAGGTTTTTGGATGTCTAGGACTTTTGGCATTCCCATTTATTGTAAAAAATCCTTTAGAGCCTCATTGTAATAATCTTCTTGCGAATGTGAGTAGCCGTCACATCTCTTCTCAGAGATAAGCTGCCACCATTCTAGCGAGTCTTTCACTCTATATTTTTACAGTCTCTATACATTTATTTGATTAATAGAAATCATGTAGTAATGTATATATGTGTTTATGGTTTCATCTCTGATACATTTTTGTTATATTATTGAATATCTTCAATATCTCTGTGAATTTCTTTATTATATCTCCGCTCTCATTTCGTGCTGAAAATAATCTGGATCAGTGTTATCAGAGTAGGCTGCTCTTGATCATTTTTTCAGTGCATGTCCCCAATGAGGTCCAAGTATAGAAAGTTGGGTCTTGAGCTTGTCTCTCTTGAAGAAAATTTCTCTCGCACACCCAATAAACCCTCAATGGTGATAGAAAAGAAAAACGACGGAGCAGACGATCTTATCAATCTGTTGCTTGAGCAAGCTCTCACGCGACAGAGGGACGAAATGATGGAGAATTTTTCCCACATCCTTCAACGCCTACCGATAGCATCAAGAGGCCACTTTCGAGGCACCTCGCCTTTCAAGGTAAAAGTTAACTTTGATATTCATGTATTTGAAGGACAGATAGATGCAGAAGCCCTAGAAAAATGGTTAACTATGCTAGAAGGTTATTTCTTTGTTCACAATTTTTTCGACAAAGAAAAGATCACCTTCGCACTCCTTAAAGCTCTCCCTCATGTCAAATATTGGTGGGAAACTTACTTGGAGAAAATTTTCAAAGAGGAGTCTGGAATATATGGGGTCGATCCCACTTGGGATTTTTTTGTGGATGCGGTAAAGGAACAGTATTACCCTATTGGCAACTATGAGGACCAGTACATGAGATGGACCACACTGCGGCAAGAGAGGAGCCAGGCAGTTCCAGAGTTCACCAATACCTTCCATACCTTGCGCATCAAGCTGGGTATCAAAGACTGCGAGTGACATTTGGTTCTGAAATATTGTGGGGCTCTACACAGATACATCCAGAATGAAATGGATTTTTTGGACATCTCATCACTCGGTGCTGCTTATCGATATGATGTTAAAATTGAGCAGAAATTTAAGCACCAGAACAAACGAGAGTTCGGGTCTGCAAATCTGAAACAACCAAAGTATGACAAAGATGGCCCTAACAAATAGTTTCCCAAAAACTAGTCCAAGACACAGGAAAATAAAGGTCATGGCAAGACAAAGAAGGACACCGGAAAATGGTGTGAGTTCCACAAAAGCCCCTGGCACAACACCGATGAATGTCGCTCAAAATAGTCATTAGTGGCCAAGATCAAAGACAAAGAGCCGAACCTTGATTCAGAACCTGATTCTAAAAATAATGGTAAAGGACAGATCATTGACGCGGGCCCCACTTCTATTGTTTCTACCACAACAATTCAACCAGAAGAACCAACAGATCCTGAAGAGGGGGAGAATCTTTTTCATTCAAAGATGTGGGTGAAGGGGACCCCACTGCATTTTATTGTTGATAACAGAAGCCAGAAGAACCTCATCTCAGCAGAGGTCATCAAACAGTTGGGATTGGCGACAACACCACACTCGCAGCCATACAAAATTGGGTGGCTTCGCCAAGGACGAGATCTCCGTGTCAGCCAACAGTGTCAATTATCATATGGCATCCAACCCTTCAAGGATGAGGTATTATGTGATGTTGCCCCACTGCATGTCTTTGATTTTCTCTTGGGTCAACCATATATGTGGAGATGCCATGTTGTTTATGAGTCTCAACCACGTAGTGTCATTGTTACTTTAGGGGGTCATCTCTACAGAATACCAGAGGTAGTTTCGACAACTGTTCCACCTAAAAAGTGTCACAAGGTAGTATCTCATACTGCAAAATTTATCTTCTTCACAATCTGTTCAGAAGGGGAATAGAAGGACACTGCAACCACTACATCCTCGCCCCCTGCAACTTCTATCCAACATAAGCAGGTCGACAAGGTTGCAACAAAGCGCAAAGATTCCTTCTACACACTGTCCCCTCATGTAGCTTGACTTGTTGAACAACCTCACCTTCAATAGGTTCATGACAGGCTTCCACAAGCTAAGCAGCGTGACGTCTCCAACAATACAAGCAGCTTACCAAGATGCAGATTCAACAAATGCTTTTCCTTATCCCCTGGGAACTCAACGCAATGGATACCATTGCTTCCTAAGGAGGGAGGATTGATCCAGGTGGATATCGGTGGCCACCCACCTTTTCCAACTGGCTCAAAATAGCTTTCTGGCAATTTTGGCAATTTACTATTTTTAGTAGGTTTTAACTTCTGGGGCCATTTTGAGGGCCTAAATGAAGGTTTTTTGAGATATAGGTTCTCAATGATAGCCAAAGGCATCATTGAGCCCCCAAAATGAATCTCCTCGATGATACCTTTCCAACGAGCTATCATACGCCTAAAACATATATCGTATGCAAAAGTTACGACCCCGGGAAGTTGATGTACTAACTTACCCAAACGGGGCCCACATGACTTTGGGCGCTTCATCTCCTAGGGTTAGGTTTTTGGATGTCTAGGACTTTTGGAATTCCCGTTTATTGTAAAAAGGCCTTCAGAGCCTCATTGTAATCATCTTCTTGCGAATGCGAGTTGCTGTCACATCTCTTCTCAAAGATAAGTTGCCACCATTCTAGCGAGTCTTCACTCTGTATTTTTACAGTCTCTGTACATTTCTTTGATTAATAGAAATCATGTATTACTATATATCTGTGTTTATGGTTGCATATATAATACATTTATGTTATATTATTGAATATCTGCAATATCTCTGTGAATTTATTTATTATATCTCCGCTCTCATTTCGTGCTGAAAATAATCTGGATCATCTGAAGGCCTCATCTCTAGCCATCAGACATCATTAGCTTCTTGAAGATCTCTGCATGTATATATTTTTTATTTCTATATGTATATCCGTTGTGTATTGCTTGCAGATACACTTTATATAGTTATATGACATGGTTCTGCAGTGTATTTGATTGGCAGCCATGATTTTATTTCATTCTGGGCATGGGTAAGCCTGCCTCGGTGAGACAATTGTTATTTTGCAGATGGAACCTCCCAAACTCTGGTCCCTGGGCTCACTTTCTTCATATGTTGGTGAATATTGGTAATTTATTTTGGCCATCAAATTCTCTTATGACCTCACACATTAGGGGGCATCTGTTATAACCATAATTTTCACCAGACATGCATACCTGGCATCAAGCGATATCGCTTGCCATTTTTTCCAAGCCACCATTGAACAACTCTTTTAAAAATCCATCCTTTTGAAGGCATACATTCCCTGCACCATTGTTGCCTACGTATATATGCTATCTAACCCATTATATCCCGCGTATACTGACAAAAGAAGAAAAAACTAGAAAGTTGCAGATGGAATACATATTTCCAGGTAATTGCCTAAACCATTTGACCACCCATAACTGTTCACTCAACCGGATAAGCACCCTCTTCTATCCTATAAAATAATAGGTAGGGGTCCCATTTGAAAAGAGAAAATAAGAGAAAAGAAACTCTGCCCTTTTTGTATTCGCCTTGCCCCAATCTTTTGCAACCATTTTGTGAGAACTGAAGAGGAGAAGCATATGTGGAAGAGGTTGGTGCACAGTTGAAGAGGATCCCAGGACCAGGTTCGAAGAGCAGTGGTCGATCTCACCATTGTAAGTTAATTTTGTGAGGTTAATAAGAAAGAATTACGTTTCCCGTCACACCATATTAGGTGTTCAATATTCAATTTTGATTATATTCTATTAGAACCTCTAACCCATTAATTCATATATAAGATGCATGTATGGAGTTCTTTGTTTGTCTGTTTATGAATGCAGGTTGGATTTGAGAGGAGACTTGTAGTCAAGGAGCAACTGAACGTAAAAGGATCAACACCAAACAAGGAGTTCAAGGTAGAGTTACCAGATCCTTTTATCCTTGTGTTTTATGAATGAATGTGGGGTCTATGTTGGGATGATGGTAAAAAGTAGGATACTTTAGATGGTCATTTCTTCATGCATTACAAAACCCTTAGTGCTAGTCCATAGGGGGTTTTCCCACCCACAACACTTCATTCATGGCGTCGAACATGAGGTCCATTCTCTTTCTAAGAATTTTTTGGATATGCCCCTCATCATCAAGCTTCTGCCACATTTCAAAAATGAGTTGAAGATGTTCATTTAGGAGTCAAAGCGTGGTGAGATGAGGAGGCTCCTCCATCAACTCAACATCCATTTCCAAGTGTGCATCCATGGTCGTCGGTTGATTTTCCATTTTCCAACTAGGAGGAATTTCTTCCTCCACAATGCATCATCCAATGTCGAAACTGTGAACTGGTGTATGGACTCTGAGAGGGGCAATTTCAGGATGAAATCTCAATGGAGGAGTATGCTCCTCAGGAGGGATAATTTCCTCTTCGACAAGGAAACTGACAAACTCAATTATGGGATTAGAGGGTGGAGGAAAAGGTTCCTGAGGTGGTTCCAGCCATTTATGGCTTGGGTCGGGATCGTTGGTAGTGATGAGAGTGAGATGAGAGGGGTCAAGCCTGTTGTGTTTGGTTAGGGCATTGCAGTACAAAAATTACCTTCTATATTTTCCCCTCTCCTTGGGCATGGTGAAGGAATTTTGGGTGGGGTTGTGCAGGAAGATGAATAAAGGAGTGTTGGTGGAAGTCCAGGCGTGCAAGAGCAAGAGGGAGCCGAGGAGAAAAATAAAATGCATAAATGATAGAATGGGAGAGCGCTTAAGGGCACAAGCGTTCATAGTTCCTTGCGAGTTGACAGGGGTAGATGCCATGAAAGACGAGGTGACTGCTCTGTTGGTTCTGGTACCTTGCTTTGTATGCCCATCCTGGTTCACGCAAGGGGCCATTAAGTCTTCCCGGATTTCCCAATGCACTACCATAACTCTTGGTTGAGTGCGGGTCATTCAAACAAGATTTGAGGGAGGCTGGTGGTTGGGGTTAATATCACCCATTGTTGCATGTTGCCACTTGTCGTTCGATGAGGGCCATTAGTCACCCCATCTGGCAGAGGATAGTCCTGGAGATCCAACTTCCTACATTGTAGTAGCAGCTGCGAGCCTTGAGACTACCTTATATCAATGAAGATGGTATTTTTAGTATGTACTCCTTCATTTCCAAGCTTGTCTTCCACCTTGTTGGATTCATTTCTTATGTGGGAAGTAATTAGAGTGAGGGAGGGCTTGAGAAGAGATTTCGAGATATTTGGGGGGCCTAGGAGGCACCAACTGGGGGTGATTTTATCTGGATCCCTTCCTGTTGTGATTTTGGTAGCAAGATTAATGATTACTCTAGAGTCCCTTTCTATTATTAGATGAGTGAGGTTGTGGTCTATTTCCATTTGGATCCCTTTGATTAGTCCCCGGATTTCTGCCGAATTATTTGTGTCATATCCTAGATTCTTTGCCATTAGAAATTGGATTTGGCTAGTGTTGTCACGTATAACTGCTCCACAGCCAGAGTGTCTAGGATTTCCTTTGGAAGCACCATCAAAGTTTACTTTGTGAAATCGCGGTGGAGGTGGAAGCCAAGAGGAGGGACTAGTTGATGTGGCTTTTGGGCATATCTTCTGGGAGGGAGAGTGGGGGACAAGGAAAAACCCTAGGAGTTTAGAACAGAGGATTCAAAGGTCTCTAAGGGGAAATATTCTTGGGACCATGAGTGGATTTTGAGGGTTTCCATAATATTCTTGTGAATGGAGGTCTAGAGGACAGGGTGAGGGGAGGCTTGAGAGTGGAAGATCCTTCTATTGCTCTCTTTTTGGAGTTGCTAGACAATGAAGCCTCGAAGAAGTTTCCATATTATGTTGAGGATGGGACTTTTATAGGAGCCAGATCCCCATGCTTTGATTGTGTTAATGATGTTATTTCTTTCTCGTCTGGTCCTACTCGTGATTTGGGCATCTTGGTTCCATATTAGCTCACTAAATGGGTAGTGATTAAGGAGGTGTTCCATGGTTTCTTCTTGTTGTTGGAATTGATGAAAAATTAAGGGGCCTATGAAGCCTCGTTTCCTGAGATTGTCCCAAGCTAAGATTTTGTTTTGAACCAAAAACCAGAAAAAGGTGGAAATTTTTGGCCAGAGTTTGTATTTCCATATTATTACCCATATGTGCTCCTTTTGAATGTTTTGGATATTTTCTTGGAAGTTGTAGCCTTATTTGAGTGTGAAATTTCCGTTCGGAGTGTACTCCCATCGGAGAATATATGGATCTGCACTTATTCATATTCTTCTTTGATGGATCATTTATTTCCAATGTTCTAAGTCACAATCTTCTGCTACATGGAGACCCTGAGTTGTCACTTTCCAGCTACACCAGGGGGGGTTGATATAGGTATTCAACCAAAGATCTGCCACTTTGAGGGAGGAAAGATATTGAATGTGATCATGATAGGATCTTACATTTTTCTCAGATTGCAAGGGAGGAAGTTGTTGCCAAGAATCCGTCCATAATAGATCACTCTGTCCATTTTAGATTTCCCAAAAAGCATGTTCTTGTATGAGTGGGCGAATTTTCCAAGTTGTGTTCCAGATGTTTGATCCTTATATATTATCCTGCATTCGTATGAGGTGATCTTGAGGTGTGTTTGGTCCATATTTACACTTCCAAAGTTGAGCCCAGAGTTTTGTTGGGGATTTGAGTCAGTTCCACCAAATTTTTTGCACCCATTGTGTTGTTGGGTTTACTTGAATCGTGGAGGCCCAAACCTCCCATAGATTTAGGATTGCAAATTTTGTCCCGACTGACAAGAGCCCATTTTTTGTTAGGGTCATGACCATGCCAGAGGAAGTTTCTTTGAAGGCTCCTTATTCTTTTTATGACAGATTGTGGGGCAATGAGGGCCGATAATAGATATGTTGGTATGGATTGATGCACATATTTCAGAAGAATGAGTCTTGTAGGGAGGTTGAGGGATCAAAAGGTCCATTTGGTTAGGAAGTTGGAAATTGAGAGCAGAAGGGAATCCCAGGAAATATTACGGGTAACTGAATCTAAGAGTGGGAGTCCCAAGTATTGAGAAGGTCGGGAGAAGATTGGAATATTTAGCATATGTGAAATATGTTGTTGGACGACCGCAAACGTGTTGAAAAAAAAGAGTTGAGATTTGTCCAAGTTAAAAGATGTTCCTGAGGCTTCACTGAAATCATTAAGAATAGATATTAGTTTACTGGATTCTTGGGAAGTGGGGGTGTTCAGGAGCATTGTGTCATATATAAATTGGTTGTGAGAGGATATTGGTTGTAATCCATGGGTATTGAGGCCTTGTAGCGAGCCATTCTGAATAGATGCCTTGATGTAGCGACCTAGGCCTTTTTCCATGATGACAAATAGAAAGGGGGACAACGAGACTCCGTGTCTTATTCCTCGGGTAGGGGTGAAGATTTTAGAGGGAACACAGTTGAAAAATATTGAGAAAAAAGTGGAGGAGGAGAGGTTCATTATCTAGGAGATCCATTCCTTACTGAAGTCAAAAGCTTCCAGAAGGGCTCTCATATAATGCTGACTTAATTTATCAAGAAAATTTGAGAGATCCAATTTTAGTAGCATACCTGGGGTGCGAGTGATTTTGGGTGAGTGGATGATTTTGTGGACCAAGATGACATTGTCCATTATTTGCCTTCCTTCTACATAGACTGATTTTTCTTTGGATATGATGAAAGGGAGAATAGGATTTAGTCTCAGAGCGATGAATTTGGAGATGATTTTGTAGATCACATTGCATAACGCTATTGGTATGAAGTTCTTCATATTGGTGACTCTCTCTTCCTTTGGTATTAGGGTGAGAAAGGTGAAATTTAACGTTGGGAGGACTTTTCCCAAGGTACTAGATTCCTCTACAACTTGCCACACCTCTTCACGGAGCATTGCCCAACAGTAGTGGAAGAATCATGTGGTGAAGTCATCTGAACCTGGAGATTTTCCATTGGGAAGATATTCTACTTCTTTATCCACTTCATCTTGTGATATGGGCAGGATGAGGGCCACATTCTGTTCTGGGTATATTAGGGATGGGATGTTTTGCGTGACCCTATCAATTGTTGGAGTACAATCTGAGGGGGGATCTGAAAGTAGATATTTGTAGTAGTCCACCAACTCACTTGTAATTTCCTTGTGGGTTAGGATGGTGTTACCTTGGTTGTCTTCCATCTTTGTGATGCAGTTGATGAAGCATCTACGGATCATGGAACGGTGGAATAATTTGGAGTTTTCCCACCTTCCTTGAGCCATTGAACTCGATATTTTTGCCTCCATAAGATTTCCTCCTGCTTGTATCTTTCTTCGAGTTGTCTTTTGAGGGTATCCTGTTTTTGTTGTTGTTGGGTGTCTATATGACTTGTTTGGATGATCCTCTTTTGAATGTATTCAATTTTCTGTTCAAGAGATTTTTGATCTTGAAAGATGTTACTGAATACATCTTTGTTCCATTGGCATAATTGGTACTTGAATTTTTTTAACCTTTGTTGGAACCGGTAAATTTTAGTTTCATAATAGATATCTGAATTGGTCCACCATATGCGGGATACCTCTTGGAAATCCAGGTGGGTTAACTAGAATTTCTCAAACCTAAAGGGTTTGATCTTGGGAGTGGCTATTGTGTCTATCCATAGCTGCACTGGCTAGTGATCCGACCCATATTTTGGGAGGATGTTGACTTCTACCATTGGTACTTCTAGAATTAGGGTTTCTGATATTAAAAAGCGATCCAATATTCTTTCTATTTATTGAGGACCAAATTGTATGTTGGACCAGGTGAAGGTTCCATTACCTATTTTAATGTCGACTAGTTTGAGGCTGTCTATGAGTTCTTGGAGTTTTATGCTATCCTTCTCCAGGCGTTTCTTTCCTCCTTTTCTTACTAGAGCATGAGGATGATGTTTCAGTCTCCTCCAATTATCCAATGTTTTTCTTCAACTAGAGATCTGAGATAGGAAAATCTTCTGAGGAAAAGGTCTTTTTCTTGGCTCCTTTGGGGGCCATAAGCATTGGTAATCATTCCATATTTGTCATATCCTATAGCCTGGCAGTGAGAGGTTATAGTGTTGGTTGTGGAGAAGGCTTGGTTCATTATTACTATGGCAGGGTTCCAAGGATGGCTAGTCCCCCTGTTGCTCCTTTTGAGTCCATATGATAGTAGTTTCATTGCCACCAACATATTTTGAATAGGTCCTTTGCTATTTGTCTTGCACAATTTGTTTATTGTAAGAGTAGAATGTTTGGGTCTTCAATTTTTATACATTTTTGGAGAATCCTCTACTTGGATCTCCCATTGAGGCCTCTGATATTCTAGGTGATGATTTTCATCATAAACAATTGGGTGACTGGGAGAAGGAGCTTTCCGAGAGATGTTGGATTTGTCCCGAATTGATCATCTAGTTCCTTGCCTCCTTTATCAGTTGTTGTGCATATTTTCTCCCTCGTATTTTTTTTTCCTTGGGGTTCTTCATGGGATCTGGGTTTGGATGTGCATTGATTCCTAGCGTGGAAGTGGCTTCTGTCGTGGAATATAGGAAGACCTTGTGTATTTTTCTGAGTTGATCCTCTGGTATAGTTTTGAGATCCTTTCTGTTGATCACTTATTCTAGCTTATGTAGATCAATGTCTGGCAGATCCTGCTCGTCTATTTCCATGATAATGTCCTCTTCCATCACCAGGATTTTTCCTAGGTTCAAGAGGACTTGGGATTCTCGGATGAAACTGTGTTTTTTGCTTAGCTGTTGATGTTGTTTGTCCTTGATTTTGGTGTTTCCTTGATCTGCTGGTAGTTGGGGGTTTTCTACCTCTTCTGCTGGAAGATGGTTGAGGGAGTCAAAGGAATTGGTATTGGAGTTCCTCCGTCCCCTTCCTTGGTTAGGTTTCTTCTGTGTTTTCCTTTTGCAATTATGGACCTATGTGAACCCATCCTTCATTTTCTCCTCCACTTTTGGATTAGTTGGAGCATTTAGAGGGCAATCCTTGAAGAGGTGCCCATTTTCGTGGCATTTCCTGCAACAAAATGGTATGTGTTCATAGTCAATGGTTTGGGCCCATTCCTCATCATGATATTCCAGGGTAACCGATCCTAGTAAGGCTTTGGATATGTCCATGTGGACACATATTCTTGCATAAGATGTGTATTTCCATTGCTTGGTGGCCTCTATGAATTAGGAATATATTAAATTGGTGCATGTCACACATTAAATTGGTGTATGATATTTTTTGTGTGTGGGAAGATGGCTCTCTTCAGGATTTGACTATTAAAGTTTACTGAAATGTACATAACCTATCCCTTTAGAATTGAATCTATGATTTCTTAGGGAAAAACAAATAAAAAAATAAAGAAATTTCAATTCTTTTTTCATGCAAGAATACCCACAGTGATTATTGAAAGATATATATTGTATAAGAATTCTTTTGATAAGAGAATACCCACAATGATCAGTGAAGGATATATGTTGTATAAAAATTCAATGAAAACTAAAATCTGAGGGAATACTTGATAGTATCATAGTGCTCATGCAAGTATCAATATCACAACATCTCTAGTCCTAAAACATACTAAAACTTGTCTAAATAGTCAATTAGACCATATTAATATCCATTCAACTAATGATTAAGACCGTCTGTTTATAATTATTATATAGCATATTTTTAAAAGAAAACAATATACAAAACTACATCTTCGACCTGCACTAGAAGTATTCGTCTGTATAGAACAATGTTAATCTTTTCTATGCATAAATAACTGTTGAACAGATTTATAAGAAAGGGACTCCAAATCTTTATGCATGTTTAGATAAATGTGTTTTGTTCAAGGAAAAATTACCCAGGGAATTTGTAAACTTCCTGAAGCTAATTCGAATATAAGTCTCCTCAAATGCTACATTGGTATTTTAATCTCACATTTACGACTATTCCAATGGTGTTGCAAGCTAAAATACATGAAGAAGAACTGATCTCGATTCAAATATCATAACTCATTTCAAAATTTGTTGGATAATTGTAAATAATAAGTCAACATAATTAACTTTTTTGGCTTATTTTAATATATTGTCTTATTGTAATAAGCAAAGATTTATTGTAATAATATTTTGGAAACTTAAGATCGAAGTTGAGTATTACAAGCTACCCTTATTGTATTAAGCAAAGATTTATTGTAATAATATTTTGGAAACTTAAGATCGAAGTTGAGTATTACAAGCTACCCAATTACACAGACAAAATTTCATTGGAGGGACAACCCAACGTTGGCATGTGCTTCCATATTATGAAAACAATGGAGCTTCTGTGAGTACCTATTTGGACATTCCTATCCGTTCGTTTGCTACGTTTCGCCCAATCTGGGAATAAATCTCCTATGTCACCACAATCAATGTCTGCATTAAAATTTAATTTCGCTATAGATCTTTATGTGGATTCATGATCATGACTGTCAAAATTCTCAACGGATAAATTTCAGTCAATGTCCATGATTGATGAGACTAAAATCTCAATCTCATCGACCTCATTTCCCCCCACCATCTCTTTAAATCCCTTACCCTCTAGGGTTAAGCTCTCATAATTCAGGTTCTTCTTCAAATCGTATGAAATGTCATCATTGGGAGCTTCAACATTGTTCTAGTTTGTGGTAGAGGCATGAACGAGAGAATCAATTTTAATTTCATCAATATCAATTCATTCCTCTAAGAATACACATCAATTGTCTTCATATGTTGACTTCATGTTTTTTTTGGAGAATTTCATTCAGCAACTCAGTTTGGTCGAAGTCGATGATTGAAACACACATGTTTGCAATATCATTCTCAGCATATCTCGATCCATATTCATCTTTTTCTATATATTCCTTAATCATTTCTTCACACCCTCCTCGAGCATGAGCAGATCCATAGTTCTAGTGATTATTGTTATTGTTGTTTGGATGAATCGGGTAATCTGCAGCAGCTGTAGCAGATTGATACAAATGTTTTACATTTGTTCTACTTAATTTTCCATTAGAAGGGAAAGAAAGAGAACTAGAAAATGGCATGCAGGTTGAGGAAGTGATATTACCATTTTGATGATCGATGCTATAGTGTTTGGGATGGATTTCAATTTGATCACAACATTGCATTTGCATTGAATAATTTCCTCGTATTTCTTCTTCTTCTCCAACTTGACCTTGGAACTGAGTTTGTAGATATGTTGCTAGAAACGACGCCCTGGAAATATCAAAGTAATTTCTTCTTCTGCTCAGGAAAGTGGGAAATACAGAGGCATCATGAAATTAATACTCGTAATTATCCACTTGTTTTATCAACAAATTTCTCATGGTTATTCCCATCTCATCTAAACTATCAATTACATTGTTTTCTTGCAAACATGATATCCCAAACTCATTCACTAACTCAAACGGCCTATAATTCCTTTCTATAAGAACAATACTAATAGAAGGGTATCTATCCTGGGCATCCTTCACGTCTTGTTGCAACAAATGTTGATCATAATTTTCACTTGAAATGGAAAAGAAAGTTTAAAGAAATGACTCAGAATTAAAACTAGAAGAAGATGATAAAATAGTACGTTGTTGCACAAGCGACCGCTAAACATATAATGGCCATTGAGATTGAAATGCATATAATTGATTTTGGACATCCATTGGCCATTGAGATTGAGATGCATATACTTGATTTTGGTTGCTGCTACAACTCGCTAAGCTTGTAATACTTCTTGTGCTCATCGTCTTCTATGTATGTGGTTGCATTATTATTAATTCTTCATCATGACCACTAGTAGACTGTAGTATGGAGGGAAGAAACCAAATCCTTACTCTTCTTACTTGTTTTCTTGTTCCTTCTGGACTTTTGATCATCGCTTGATCCAACCAATGATCTCTTGCTCGCAACACCCGTATAAAACCTACCGAATAGGGTAAATGTACAGGTGCATGTTTGCACTCATATCGTGGCTGCAATATTTTGGAAATGGATGCATTCTCAATGTATCTCAATCTATTGTTATGATTATGATCGCCTGATGGAAAAACATGTTTGTAATTTATGAAATTTGTCTTAATATCTACCTCTATGGTCTCATCAAGCTGAGAGAAAGTGCAATTATTTGGAAGATTTCTATAAGATTCTATAATATCCCTTAGCTACTTCCGTTGGTGATCATGAATGTAATCAAGTTCATTTCCTCTTACCTCATTTGTAGCTACACTAGGTAGGTCCATCGCTCTTTCTCTCACAACTTTATCAAACACTAAGGATGATTGATTGTCGTAATATTCCAGTGCATTATGTTTTCTATAACTGTTTATCTCCCTTTTATCAGTTTCTTTGTATCGTTTTGGCATTCTCCTTTTTTCGAATGCCAAAACGAAACCCTACAAACCCTTTCTTAATATTAAGCACTGAAAAGAAAAACAAACCCCCCAAAAAGTTATACTAGGTAAATATTTATAAAATGAAAGGATAAATAGGCTAAAAATAGGCTCAGTCTCGAAGACAATATTCGAAAGATTCCATACCAAGATTTGAAGTTTTACTTGGGATTTTTAACTTGTTCTTGATGTACCCAACATTCTTCTCACATTAACTTAACGCTACTAAATTCCCACTTTCCTTTTAAAAAATCACTAGGGGAGGAGAGCGATGCATCTGAAGAGATAACGACAGAAACAATCACCAGGGACAGTGTAATGGAGTGGAGCGACCTGCCGAAGCAGTGACCACCTGAGAGGAGCTAGCAACTACTTAATGACTTGCGTAATCAACGTCTTAGTCCATGTCAAGATGTTCACAATGTGTATTTATGGCTCCATATGTTTTATCAATCGATTTGTTTTAACCATTTTTTAAGGTGTTCTTTTCGGATGAACATGGCCTCCCATTTTGTTTTGACACAATTATTTTAAAGTTTTTCATGAGCTTTCCTCCATATTGATATAATATTAGGAGTTTATTAATTTTTCCCTACAATTATATTAGTGAGATCAACTTTTTTCATCATAATTTATATGAGAATTTCAAAATTATATAAAAATTGTTAGTAATATATTGAATCATAATAAAATACTTATAGATATTTTCATTTAATTTAATTATATATATAAGAGGAATACTAAAAGAAAGATGGAATAGAATAAGAATTAATATGAAAAAATAAAAAAATATATCAATCATAATCTTATTAATTACAATAAGAATATAAAGTAAAATTAAAAAGAGAAAATAAATATTAAAAATATTTAATAAAAATGAGAGAGTTTTTAAATAAATAGTATAATGATAAAGGATTAATACATTATTTTTTTTTATTTTTAAAAAAGAAATTAAAAATATTCTTTAATATTTTATTAACTAAATGTTACATAATAAATTCACTAAATGAAATTCATGTAGATTTTTCTAGATGCTCAAAAAATTCACATTTCATTCGATTTGACAAAATTCACATTTCACTCAATTTGAGATCTGTATTTCATTAAATTCCACATATATATATTTTTTAATTTGTCTATTAAAACTTGGAATTTTCGATATCTTGTCTTTTAGATATGTCACTTTATTAACTTCAATTCTTAACCTTGAATAAATGATTTCACCACCACACTTTGACATTTTCATAGAATTATATGCAAAATTTAAAAATGAAAATTTTATTGTTTTCAATAAATATTTATTTTCAAAATATATTTTAAAAAAGTTAACAAATTTAATAATAATCCCCCAAGTTGTATTTTATTATTATAAGAGGTGATTAAAATACATTTCTTAGTTGTTAATGCACTATACCAAAAAAAATGGTACGCTTTCCAAAAATAAATTATGCTAATGGTAAGTGTCATAATATTCCGAATTATAAAAAAAAATTATACAAGATGTTTACTGTGCATTTTTCATAATGTACTATTCTATAATCAACAGTTAATATTTAATAGTCCATGAAATATTTCAATCCTCCAATTTTAAGACCATAAAATGAAGTTAA
>SNQJ01S0041727.1:71433-82114 GCA_010110895.2 Picea sitchensis
AAAAAAAAATTATACAAGATGTTTACTGTGCATTTTTCATAATGTACTATTCTATAATCAACAGTTAATATTTAATAGTCCATGAAATATTTCAATCCTCCAATTTTAAGACCATAAAATGAAGTTAAGTCCTCCATCTACCAAAATCCAAATCTTCTCTCCTCTTTGCAGAAATTCTATCTTTTATCGTAGTGAAGAGGAAAAGCGCCCTCGACAATACTAGTCCATATTTAGAGAGATAATATTCCATTTGATTCAATTATATGAAAACATGACAAATCCTAAATGAATTGTATTCACCTACAAGTTCCTTCAAATGATCACCGATACTTTGTAAATCTATGTTATGTAATTGTTGATTTCCTTGCATCTAGTTTACCACCAAGGATGAATCCCCACAAACTTGTAAATGATTGACCCCCAAGTCTCAGGCCACTTTGAGTAGTGTCTCTAAAGAAATAAATTTAGTCATATTGTTTTCCCTCCTTCCACTATTTTCTTTAAATGTGATGTAGTGGGAATACAAAACAAATAATGCACCACCCAATCCACAGACCTATTCCTATCCCTGATAGTCACCATCAAAAAGACCCCAACAAGTAATTTTCGGTCAATAAATGACCAATCACTCTTGGAATTTTATTCCTTGAATCTTCTTTATATAAATGAAATATTGATTGGATTTGGGAAAATGTTTTAAAAGTATGGACTTGCTCATCCCTAAACAAATGAGCATTTTTGGCTATCCATATTCCTAAAGAAATCAAGGATGGGAGGTAGAAAATATTCTTCAAGTTCAACCACACAAACCAAGGACGCAAGCAAGTTTCAATCGAATTCCCAATCCATTAACCTTGAAGATTCAACCAAGAGCTTAGATCCTTCTAGACCTTCATGGTAATTGGGAAAGAAACAAAAATATGTGTGTGATTCCCCTCAACCCCTCTTAACAAATAGTAGATGCTTAACCCCTGTATTCGGCTCTTCCAAAAGGAGTCCTATGTGATCACTTTGATTGTCAATGATAACCACATAAACATGATAATTTCAAAGGAGACTTTACGTTCCAAATACATTTCCACCACCACTATGAAACTAAATTTTCATCCTTCATTAAAGCTTGATTGGCTAACCAAGCCACATACTGTCCTTTAACTTTTTTGACAACCCAAATTGGTCAGTCTAAATCTCCCCTAATCCTTATGTGAGAATGTATTAATTCATTTATGAATTGTTACCATTCTCATGCCCATACACCCTGCAAATTTAATGTTCTAGGTGGCAACCATCCCTAAGACCACATATCGATAGATGCTTCATCCACAAATTGTGAGATATGCTAGAATTCCTACTCCTTAAAATGGAATATAAGTTATCGAGAAAGAAATATATTTCTAGTACATCCCATTATTGCATCCTCACCAACATGCACCAATGTACCATCCCCCACCTTCCATGCTAGAAAAGAACCAATAACAGGAAAAGTGGATACAAGGGCCTTTCAAAGTGAAGAGATACCTTTAAATACTTTACATCTATGAAAATCCATTCTATGATGGGTGTCGGAGCCTATTTTGCCTATGAATAATCCACCTCCAATTACTATACTTCGTCAATAGGTTCCAAGTGGAGTTGGCCACCAACAACTTCCCAAAAAAAATAAAATCCTTGAGCCCCCACCCCCTCAATTTTTTGTCTTGGAAATAGATTGCTAAGTGGCCCAATATAAACATTTTTCTTCCTCCCCCCTCCATAAAAAGTTAAAATAGAGACACCATATTTTTCCAACACTCCCTTAGGAATGTAGGCCAGAGTATTCCAATACATCGACATCACCTCCAATACTGATCTAACAAGAATGATCCTCCCCTTCTGGGAAAACCACCTATGACACCAAAGATTTATCCTATGTTTAATATGTGCAATTAACCAATACTAATCTTATTTTCAATAAGAGTTTGAATTCATCTTCAATCCAAGATACTTTAAACCTTTTTTAGGTCAACAACATTATATTAGAATGTGTCTTGTAGAACCCATTCCACTCCTTCGACAACTTAGTTAAAATAACAAGATGAATTCTCTTCACTTACTTACATGCTTATAGCCTTGTAAATTATATGTAGTATGTCATTAATTTTCCTTCTTTCACTCACAAACCCATTGGTAATTAAAAAAACGTCATCTACAAACAATAAATGTGTTACATTTTAACAGGAACACCAAAATGAATCACTTGTAATCTATTTCATTCTTTGGAATCCACATTTTCCCTACTAAAACCTTCCATGACTAGTAGGACTAAATAAGGTGAGAGTGGTCATCCCTATCATAACCATCTCATCAGAGTAAAAAAGTATTCAAGGTGGAGCCATTCATAAGAACTGCATATGAAACTAACATGACACATCCCATAATCTAGTTAACCACCAAAGTGAGAACATGACATGAATTAGAAGTAGCCCAAGGTAAAGCCAATATGTTCGATCATAGTATTTTGAAATATCTAGCTTAATAACCAATAATGAAAAATTTGTAACTTTGATTGTGTGTAAATAATCATGTGTTGCACCCACAACATCATGTATTAGTTGACCTTCAAAGAAACCAAATTTTGCTGGAGCAATAACTTAGATTATAGCAATGGTTTAAGTGAGTCATCCATGATCTTTGCAGTAATCTTGTAGACACAGTTCATAATGCTTTAGGATAAAACTCTCTAAAATTGTTTGGTTTGTCCACCTTGGGGATCAATGAAATGAAAGTTAAATCGAAGGAGGGAAAAATATATTTGACATCCTGAATTCTTCCAATACTTGTAATAATCTTCCCTCAAAAGGTCGAAAAACCCAGAAAAAAATGAATTTTCCAACTGTCGAGAACAAGGTTTTTGTCCTTTTGTAATTTGGACATCACCTCCTCCATTTATTCTAATGTGGTAGCTTAAAAAAGTATGTTATTTTATTCCTCCATCACCATTATAGGAATGTAAGAGAAAAATTTCACAACCTCGGTGATATTTACCTCCCCCAGATACTTGAAAATACCTAAAAGGTACTGAACACTAAGATTTGAGAGAGCATGAAAAACCTGCTAAATTGATTTCCATTTGATGACTATATATCCCTAATTGAATTCAAGTTATTCATATGATTATCATATCTCTAAGAAAGGAGCTCGTCTTTTTATCTCCTAGAGCCATCCAAACCACCCAGATTTTCAATTGCCAGTCCACCTCTCCATGTCTCAATAGTTTCATCCTTGTACATTCCAGCTCCAAAAGAAATGTTAATTCATAACTGAAAAAAACACCTGAAACATTTATGTCATATAAATGATCTACCTCTTCTTCAACTACCTTCAAGTAACCATCTATTCCTTTCAATCATTGGATAGACCAATCCACTTATTTTCTCTTGACCTCCTCCAAAGCATCAACAAATTGACGAATTGGGGAAGCCTCCAAGAAAGGATTGTAATGTTTCCAATCCAACTTTACTAGTCCATTAAAATCCATCTTCCCCAACCAAATTGAGTTCAATGAACTTAAATGGTGCAAGAGGATTATCTTTATCTATGTCTAATTGCAGGTTAAATGGGTTATTATTTGAACCCCCGCCAGCATAAAACAAGGACCTATATCTCATAACTCATCCTAATAAGGATTCAACAATGAAAAAATGATCCAACCATTTCGAGACTACCTCTACCCTAGCCCTCTTATTATACCAATTTGTCTTGAGCTCCACTATAACCATGTCCACAAGTCCAACTCTATCTAATAGATACAAGTAAAAACTAACAAGAGGATCAACCCTATCACTATTGCCCCAAACTTCACTCCTAGATAAGGTAAAATTTAAATATCCTCCTATAATTAAGAGATACTCCCAAAACGCCAATGAGTTGAAGAAATTGTTCCAAAAGTAATTTTTTATATAGGAAAGGTGCATAAAAAATCACTACTATAACTTCAAGGTTTAAGTCTTTACACCAGAGTGTTGTGGAGAGCCCAAAAGTCATGTAGAAAAACAATTAGTCAGCAAGAAACTAGAGCGCCAGCCAATAGTTAACCCACACAAGTGACCATTTACATCCGTCCATGTAAAATACCAATTTTTAAACAAAGGTCTTAAACTATCCATAACGAAACCTCCTTTACACATTGTTTCCTGAATCAACATATCATTCGATGAAGTCCTTTCTACAATCCTAAAAAGTCCCAATCTCCTATTAGGGTTCGCCAAACCATTGGCATTCATTAGGGGAATTTGGAGATAAAAAAATGGGCCTCAAAACAAAAATGGTACTATCAAATTCAACTTTAAAAGAACCAATAGGATTCAATATGATGATGTCAACCATAAGGGTAAATATTTTTGGAGGGAAAGGAAGAAAATTACTTCTTTAAATGGTATTTTCGACTTATAACTTTATAGGTTTACTCAAATTGAAAGTGTAGGCACTCATTAGATGTGGAATTAAATTATGCACCCAATGAGTAACCACTCTGCATACTTTCAATAAATCGTGGCGAGATAAAGTAGAAATACATGAAAACAAATGTTTATTGAGAAGAAACATGTTCTTTTCATGTATTTCCAGTTGATCTCTTTGTCAGGTTATTTAGTTGTCTAAATTCTGAAGCATTTATTTATCAATCCGCGGGCGTAAGCATGTGAGATGAAAACACAATCTGTGCAAGATCAAAGCCTATTCTAAATCTTATGTGAAAAATAACTTCAAGCAATCACAAAAGTAATCCTCCTTGAGGCTAATGACTCTTAAAATAAGGGATCAATATGATTGGTAATTGTTTAAAATGCATATCACAACAACGTTATGCAATCAAGGATTATTGTTGTAATCAATACTTCAAACCTAGTCTACTAATTTGATCATTAATAGTTTGTGATAAAAAATGAAGATGTATTGTGTGATAAGGAAATAATGCCAAACAAACCAAAAGCAATTGCAATAAAATTAGACAGAAACAAAAATTGTTGATTTGGTCATTGGACTTATGTTTCCAAGAGCATTCTATTAACACCGATCACAATCTTTTGTTTGTCATTAGAGCATCAAGTGGTTTTGTGATTACTTAGAGAGACACTCCCATTCTTCAATATTCAATGCCTAATTTATGTAGGTGCTTCTCAAACTTTAAGAAAAAATATACCAATACAAAGAGGATGAGCATCACTTGATCTCTCCGTCCGATATCAAGTTGTTTCATACCAAAGATAGATAGAAGATTACATTGTTCAGATGGGCACTCCATTTGGAATATGGTTTGAAAAACGGTCACAACATGAAATCTGCGAGAATCCTCTTTGAAGAAACACCCATTCATTCCTCATCATGTAATGTTTTAGAAATATACACTCATGAAACCTAATTGGGTACATTCTTCACAAAACCCATGTCACGGGATCTCCCGATTCATTGTCATTGATCCTAAATTTATGTATAAATATCATTTCCTTGCTAGATGCTTCTGAATTTGACAGAAAATGTTAATCATGAGTTGTAGGTGGCCATGTTGGATCTAATAGAAATTAGATAACATAAAACTATGTCAACAGGTGTAGAAAAAAAACTCTTCTTCCAGCATTTCACCTAGAGTTGCCTAGATATGCCAGCCTTTGAGGTTGTTATTGGAATTTTCTCTTTGAATGTAGGAAATTTCTATGGAAACCATCATTAATAAAATCAAGCATAATCCTTCTTCATTCATTAAAAATAAAGGAAATACATGACAATTAACCACTCGAGGATATGGAGGTGTATTATGGTGTTTTTGTGAAGATTTGTGGTAGGAATGCTGCTAAATGATTGAAGTGTGAGGTGAAAAGAATGAATCAAATGATGGAAAATGTGAAAAAATAGAGACCCAATGTCTCCCCCACATCGATATATTTTCATGTCCTCATGCAAATGAAGTAAGAAAGTTGATATGTGTGTGGATACTCTCTAATGGTACTTGAGGGATGAGTGCACTGTGTATGGCAGTCACGATGATCATACATAATCATAGTAGGGTCCATGACTAATGTATACAAAAATAATGTTCAGAAAACAATGTTCTTTTTGTAGCTATGCTTTAAAGACACCTACAGACTCTTCTCGGTGTACCTTATGTCTATAGGGTATTGAATGGTATATTGAACAAAATGTATCATCTACTATATTTTTATACTTTTATATTCAAATTTATTGTGACAATTTTTATGATAGGTAACAATGATGGAAAACTTTGTATTGGCATCTCTTAAATTTATGAATTGGATATTGTCATGGTAAACACATTTGCAAGTTTATTTCTTTGAACATGATTAATGATGGAAAAGACAAGGAAGTGATTTTACATTGGTATGATACATGGTGGTGTATGTGGAAAAGGAAATAGGAATATGAAAGAAAATGGAAATATAGGATATAGTGGTTACTCATTAAAAATTTCCTAATTTTTTAACAAATCAAAACTCTCATAAACTGATTTTACCTCAGTTTTACCTTTGTAACAACTCAGATGCATATTGATGGAGATGTAGGTTGAAGTAGGAACCATAAGAGAGAATGTACTATGAAAATGATATGTATTGTGGAACCAAAATAATAATGAAATCCTGAGAAGGATCAAAGATGATGTAGACTGAAGATGTTGATCTGAAACTTTGACTAATGGATCATCATAGAATTGTGGTTGTTGCGACAAATTTCAATCATATTGTACAAAACTATGATGAAGATGACTTTTGCATTTTTATTTGAAAGAAATTCTGAAAATGCTGAAAAACCATCTCAAAAACTTCTTGTAATTACAGGAAAAAAAACTTCTTCTAATTACCTTTGAAATTCATATAATGTTAAAGGATTACAAGAAATAATTATGATGATTGATCCTAGAATTCTTTTAATTACCTCTTAAGTTCTTCTAATGTTGGAAGATTAAAGGAAATAATTCTCATAATTACTCTTGAAATTCTCGTAATGTTGAAATTTTTGTTATTATGTTTTAAAAGTTTATGATAAAATATTATTAATAACACCCTTCTAATTTCATGTTAAAAAATATGAAATATAATGATTTTTATTTTGAAAAAAGAAAAGAATGTTGGAAGATTAAAGGAAATAATTCTCATAATTACTCTTGAAATTCTCGTAATGTTGAAATTTTTGTTATTATGTTTTAAAAGTTTATGATAAAATATTATTAATAACACCCTTCTAATTTCATGTTAAAAAATATCAAATATAATGATTTTTATTTTGAAAAAAGAAAAGAACAATCATTATTGGTTTATATATCTTTCAAATAAAAATTAAAACCAAATACATTATTGGAAGCACGCACCCATGAATACAAAACAATATTAAGTAGGGGTTCTAATAAAAATGTAGAATTAATGGCATTGGAGTTAATCCTTAACATTATTGGAAGCACGCACCCATGAATACAAAACAATATTAAGTAGGGGTTCTAATAAAAATGTAGAATTAATGGCATTGGAGTTAATCCTTATTATAGCGATTTAAAAAGGTACTTCAAAATATTCAAATTTTGGAGTCTCGCTTATTGTGATAAATTGTGATAAATTAGATGGAGTGTATTTATTCTATATAAATTTTTATAGCGATTTAAAAAGGTACTTCAAAATATTCAAATTTTGGAGTCTCGCTTATTGTGATAAATTGTGATAAATTAGATGGAGTGTATTTATTCTATATAAATTTTTATGTTGGGTCTTTATTGGGAGATCCAACTATTAAGTGCTCTTTTGGATGCTTTTTTTTTTCCATCGTTCCAACTATTAAGTTCTTTTTTTATGCTTTATGTTTCCATCGTGTCTATAGGGAAAGTAACTCTTTT
The DNA here is from genome assembly GCA_010110895.2 of Picea sitchensis. Classification (NCBI taxonomy): domain Eukaryota; kingdom Viridiplantae; phylum Streptophyta; class Pinopsida; order Pinales; family Pinaceae; genus Picea; species Picea sitchensis. The sequence goes on from SNQJ01S0041727.1 coordinate 79,307, forward strand.
GGTAATGGTTTATATTAGGATCGAATTTTATTCAATGTTGGTCCTTTATGTACATTTGTTTGAATATCATTATCTTTCTTTTCATTAACTATGTTTTGCTGACTAATGCCAATAATGGTAATGAGGGATTATGGACATTTTTTGATATTTTTGAGATGAATATTCAAATATGAATGAAGTAGGGGTTTTTTTTAGATAGATCTCTAATATTTAGACTTAAGTTGATATTATTTGATTGGATAAGTGTTAGTATGGGTTTCATCTTCATAATGATGGATGCATATGATTTGATAAAGACATTTATGAACTACTAATTATTTTTTAGGTTTATAAGACTTTTTTTCTTTATGGTGTTGGGAAGGGGATGTACATGAATTTTGGTTATATGATGGGTTATTAGATGGAATATAGAACATTCTTATAAAGATATGAGTATTTTGACTTTGTTTATTTTAAATAAAGTTATAAAAAAAGTTGAGAAAAAAATATTATTTGATTATACCAACTTTTCTTTGATTATACCAATTTAGATACATATTAATTTCATATCTATTGAGTGTCTAGAAAGATCAAATTTCTAAAGGTGAAAACCTTTTGTCTAGTGAAAAACTTGAGGAAATGTTCAAGTTCCTCAAAAAATTTGATCTCTCAGCGCTTGATAGATCTAAAGTTAAGATAGATCTAAAGTTAAGATAGATCTAGGATGATTTCAGCCATAAAAAACCACATCAAAATTTTACATGATCATTTGAAATTTACTAAAGATGTTTTAGATGATCATCATGATTGTATATGTTTTGGATGAATTTAATCATTTGAACTTATTAAAGATGATATATCATTATTGTATATGTTTTAGATGAATTTAATCATTTGAAATTTACTAAAGATGATCTATAATTTGGAGACTACTATTAAGAAGGTCAGTTCAAAAGATAAATGAGGATTAAGGTGAACAATAATAAAGGAACAATGTTCAATGATGAATAATGTGAAGAGTAAGAAAGTAATATGATGCATATAATACAATACACATATATTAGGCAATAACCAATTCCAATCTAACTTTTTTAGCTTTACTTTTAGTCACACTCGCTAGCTCTTTGATATTTACATATAGATCATATAAGAAAGGAAGTTTATTTTGAATACCATTCAAAAATTTAACTCAAGATATTTCAATGAAGCTCATATTGTATCTCTCCTGCTTTCTACTATTAATAGTTGATTTCTGCAACCTGATATGTTCCTCACATTCTATTTACACTCTAGTGCATGATTTTGGTTTTAATGCATTGTGTGTGTGTGTGTGTGTATTATGATGGTTTTAATATCAAAATACTAGCATAGGAATCACACACAAAACAAAACAAAAAGTGGGCTTCAACTTATACTTGAGAATCTCTTTTGAAATATCATAGTATGCATTTCAAAATTGGTTTGTATTGTGTTATCGTTAAAGTCATTTTTATTTATATTTTGCACTATCTTTTTGATGAAATCAATGTACATAATTATTTTTTTTGGCATTGCGTGTTTCATTGTATTATCCCCTATTGTTTTTCATTATGTTATTACTAAATTTTATGGAACTAATTGATTGCTCTAAATCATATTTTACTTTATTGTCACTAAAATCAATGCATCTTATAGTTTTGAGTTATGTCATTCTAGAAATTAATACAACTACTAGATTTATTTAAATTATTTTTGTTATATCATCATTGAAATCAAGACACTCTATTGTTATGTGTTATATAATCTAATCAATGCAACTAATTTATGTTTGTGTATTATATCATTGTCAAAATTAATGTTGATTGCCCTAAATCATTGTTCTAAGAAATGATGGCTTCTTTCTTTGCTTTTTATATATTTCAACACTTTTTATATATTTCAATTATATTACTCACTAAACCAAAACAATAGAATTATCATTGAAATATCTAATGCTTTTAAAGTTTCATAATTACAATTTGGTAATGATTAATCATAATTTCAATATATATATATATATTTTTTACAAATTACATTTCCCAATATCATTGAATAACTTATAATTTAACTCTAAAATTTAAAAAAATATCATTATTAATACAATGTTAAGTGGCTAAATTAACAAATATTAAATTACCAAATATTAATAAGTATATAATTATTGGAGAACAATTTATGACTGCCATAATCAAGGAAAAAAAAAATGGACCATAACAACCAAAAAAATCATAATGAAAGGAATCATAGTAAACAACCGAATTCAAAGTGTTGATTTAATCGAGCCCATTCAAAGTGTTTTTATGCAAATTTAAAACCTTAAAGTGTTTTTTAATGCAAATTTAGAACTTATTTGATATACTAAGAAAATGAAATTTTAACTCTTCTAATATTGAAGATACATAACAATATGAACTTTAATTTTTATATATTGAAGATACATAATTATATGAATGTTAATTTTTATTATTATTATATTGATTTGAATAAGACTTTGATTCAATATAATAATTAAATTAAATTATAATAAAATGTATTTTTTTCAATAAAAATTATTTCAAATTATTTTGATAATATTACTTTAAATTATTTTGAAAGTATTATCTTAAATCATTTTAAATTTAGTTAAAAAATGAATTTAGTTAAAAAATGTTGATCTATAAATGATAAAAGCGCCACAGAGGAAGAGTGAGCCAGCAGCACCCCTGCCACTTAAGCCAGCTAGGGAAGAGTTGTTTCTTCAGTGAGAATCCAATTGTCTGAACAGATAAGGGTTTATTTCTTATTAGTTAGATGGATTGGGTCGCCGCTTAC
>SNQJ01S0041729.1:17794-47274 GCA_010110895.2 Picea sitchensis
AGAAATTCAGTCATCAATCTAGACAATCAATTTACTTACTCCATTAAGCATGCATATCCAAGCATAATTCCTACAACAATCTACCATACAAAAATGAAGAGAGCGTACCGTTCCCTGATCGCTCGCTCTGAGTGATGTCCCGCGCGCTCCGTGCAACTCTCGCTTGCTGACTGACAAGACTTCATCGGTACCTCCCAACCAATGCTAGGGGTACTCTTCTTCCCCCTTAGCCCCCTGACCCGCAAAGGGGCCACACACACTATCCAGAGATTCAGCTAGCTCCCAGCTCGCCTCGTAAGGCCGAGCTACCACTCCTCACCGAGATGGGTATCCCAACTCCCACAAGCTAAGTCAGTCAAGTAGACATTTCTGCAGCGTAACGTTACGCAAATAGAAGAACCCTTCATCCTTCTCCTCCCTCCATTATATAGAGTTTCCAAGTCCTTTACCTTTCCAAAATCCCATTTAATTTAATGTTTAATAAATTAAATCCTAAAAATCCTCCCCGTACAAATGTCACCCATCCCCTTCATTCCTCTATAAATTAATTTCTTTAATTAATTAATTACTCCTATTTCCCTCACCCACCTAGAGTCACTCCTAGAATCGCTGCTAGGTGTCTCCAAAATCCCTTACAGGTTTTAATGACTTTCCCCATTATTAATTTGCTAGTTTAGTTTAAAATTAGAAAGCTCTTAAACGCTAGATACCTTACTAAGTTTGACTTTCTGTTTTTTCCCTTGTGTTTCCCTTTTCTTTTTATGTTTCCCTCTTTTCCTAGTTTCCTAAATATTTTAGATTTCCCTCTTTCCCCTTTTCATTTAGAACTCAAATTGGCAGGTGTAGAAATTAACTCTTTTTTTTTTTCCTTTTTCCTTTTTAATTAATAAATTTTAAATTATCATAAAATAATAAAACAATTATTTCCCTTTTTAAATGTTATCCTAACAGATTTTTATGAATCATTTAAATTGCTTACCCCCTTCTTGTTATAAGATTTAACGAAGATTATAATTATTATTTATGTTGTTTTTATTTTTATTTTGTATATATATATATATATATTTTTTTAAAAAGATAAAATTTTACCACCAGCATAATTTAGACCTACACCTTAAATTTTCGTGTCGGGCAACATTTTATTAGGGAAATTGTTTTAAAAATTCTTATCACGTTATTCGTCCTAAGGCCGTCTAGGTTCATTCATTTATCATTAACAATGCCACATGCCCTTCAGGATGCACTAGGTGCTCCAAGGGTGCCATTCGCCTCATCTGTTCCCTTGCACAACTTGCCCTTCAGGACGCACCTCATGCTCCAAGGGTGTCACTCACCTCTTTCCATTTTTCTTGCGCAACGTGCCCTTCAGGACGCACCACGTGCTCCAAGGGTGCCACTCGCCTCTTGACTGACTTGGTAGACATCAAAAACCCCTGGAGACTAAGGGCCTCTAAGGAATAAGGCCCCCGCCTTATTGCGCGCCCCTTAGAATCATCGTGAGCGATTGTCGCAGTCTGCCCTCACGACGAGAGTGCTAGCCACGTTAAATGTTAACCTACAGTTCGAGCCATGACGGGAGTGCTAGTAAGCTATGGCAGGGATTCTATCCACACCTCTCCCTCAACTTCTCTGGTAGTCGTGCGTGAACCCTTTACTCCACATGTGAGTCTGGTCGACAAGCTATCGTCAGCCTGCATCATCAACGAATCATGTCAAAATATATCCATATCATATCATCTGATCAGATGCACTAATATCACTTATAAAACAATCAAACCCCAATGGTACACTCCTCGACTCGATCCAGAGTCCAAGGGATTCCATCAATGCCTCTGCATCCTCGAGGTCCAAGATCCTGCACACTCAGTGAAATCGAGTCAATAGCACCTGTCCATGTCAATGCAGTAAAACAACAAGTCATCAACCCATACCACCTCATAATCAAAATAAATGTTTTAATAACATAAAATCTAGATCACTTGTGAGCAAGTGTCCTCAAAGAATAAGTTCGCTCAGTGCGCAAGAGCGAGATGTTACAAAAACACCATAAAATTCGGGGGTGAATCTACCACCCCAGTTAGTAATAAAAACACTACTTTTCATAAATCAATTTTTTTTACTAAGTAAATGAAACATGAAAGTAAAGCATGAAAAACATATGCAAGAAATTATTCCAAGGAAAAGCATATGCATAAGGCAAATCAAGCAATGCAGGAAAGTAAACACACAAATGAAAAGGCAAACATGCATGAAAAGAAAAAATGCATTCTAACTACTGCTAAAAGAGCTTATTCATGCCTACCCTACTAGCTAAGTAAGGGATGCAACTGCTAGGTGAAATCAAAGATCTAATGCAACTATCTTAGGAGCTCATTAATAGTTGGAAACCTTCCCTTGTGTTTGATTATTAGTCAAAATAGGGATATGTCAAACATTAGGTGGGTATTAGGTAAAATCTTAGTCACTCTCAAGTTATGTGCCCAAGTAAGGTCATATCTGTTAAGAACAAGGCCCAAAATATACCAAAGTTGACACACACTTCCACAAATTCTCTCCATCCAAAGGACAATAGGGTTAATGAGATCATTAGGGTAGGTCAACCTATTGACTCTAATTGTAAGTTGTTTGGGGTATAAGTATCATGAGGGCGACTCTAACTGGGGCATATAAGGAAAAGGTTGGTCTTCCACATTTATTTTGTTCAAAAAAGAAGGGAGGGAGAATACCCATGAGTCAAAGGAAGATCAAAAAATCAGGGCACTGATTGATAAAGGAAGAGAGAGAAGTCAGAGATAAGAGAAGAGACGTATGACACTCATAGGTCAAGGGAAATCTCTCAAGGACACACAACATGGGACACTTGATATCCAGAACAACCCTTTTACACTCAACCTTATCTTGAAGAGGAGACCAACTCTCAAGAAAATCCCGAAGAAATCTAAAAGTGACGATATTTTTCCTTCATCAAGTTTTCCATACCAACCCATGATCTCATCCTCAAGAAAATCAAAGGACAACAATAATATCTTCATTTTAACATATTTGTGGCTAACATTGAGCTTCAAAATAACATCACCAAAATATGAAATGTGTAAATCAAGTGAATCACAAGATCCATGAAATCTTGGCAGTTTATCCCTCCAATATTGACAATCATTCGCATATCCCGGGGTTCCTGAACAATCCAAAGGACCAAGTAAATCCTCTGATAGCCACTCAACTTCACTCTCTCCAAGATTTGGATTGTCAATTTCGTCATAAATATTTCATAAGGGAGACTCTTCATAAGGTCCAAGATTGGCCATGTCAACTTCACTCTCATATTCAATATCATAAATGGGATCACCTTCAAAGCAAACACATCTCATATCCCACTTAGACCTTCCAATATGAAATGGGTCATCAAAACTTCCACTACTCAGGGCATCATTGTCTTCATGAAATGAGGGAGAGTCCTCCAGTTCTTCAACACTTAACCCTTCAACATTATTAAATGATGGATAAAAAAGCTCCACATTATGACAAGGGGCATCATATATTGAGTCATAATCATCATGTGGATAAAACAATTTTTTTTGCTGACAATTTTCACCTTCCATTCTCTCATCCAGATCTATAAATTCACCAGGTTGCTTTCGCTCTAAAGATACTTCTACAAAATCTTCCCTTTACAAACGATTAAAGGATTCATTAAGAGGTCTCAAAGTTTGGGAAAAGGTACAAGTTGCTAGGTTATTTTCTTCACAAGGAAGGGAAAAAATTGGGTCGTCATTAAAGCACACCTCAATTTTATCTTCGTCTTCCTGAATGAACTCATGAAGTAGTTGAACTTCCTCTTCATCCATGTGGTTTTAAATAATGTCATCTTCTTCATGAAGTGGCTCTTTCTCAACATGTTTGTCACATAATTGATCTTCCATAGCAAGTACAATGGGTACCTTTTCTTCCTTTGGGAGTGATGCCAAATTACATTTGATAATCATCTCCCTTTCCTCATATTCAAGACTAGCATCCCAATACTTGAGGAATTCCCTTAGATAATTAGGCAATGAAGTGATTGGCCTCGCGAGATCATCATAAAACCAATCATACGCCTTATCTTCCAAAGTGAACATAAAGGTATACATCTAGATATCCCAATGGATAATATTATATTCATTCATAACCTTGGTGAAAGAAATAATGTGTGGCAAGGCTGACCTATGTTTTGCTTGAAATAATCCAATAGATTCATACAAATTTCGATGGTAGCTGTCATGTGGAGCTCTTGGAATATTTGAACAATTAAGTGGACCATGCCAATTAGTCCATTGTTCTACAGTTTCCATGATCAAAATCAATCTTATCAAATCACAGCGGAGTCACAAAGGTGAATTCTTAAAGCCAATACATTACTACTTGCACCATCCTAAAGCAAAATATCCTTTAAATTTTTTAAGGGAATTTGGTTTCTTCCCTTTAATGGAGTTTTCAGATGAGAAAACTTAATAAAAACATTTGAATCTTACTCATCAAAATGAATCCAAAAGATCTTAACAAGGGGAATGAACCTGTTCCACTACAACGACGCCAAAATGTTGTTGCTCAAACTCATGCCCAGGGAAAGTCCTACCYTGTGAGGGGGAKCTTGGGGCAACGYAACAAGTAAGACGCCCATTRTCACCTCAAYGAACTTGCTTCTACTCTTCTAGACTATGGTGTCTAACCTAARGAGGGATTTTGTATATGGTCAACTAAGTTCTATCGTTGCAAGTAAGGCAAGTATGGTCAAAGACTAAGTTGAATTTGTTTTATGGATTCAAGGTAAGCTAGATATGTTAATGACCATAATATGGTTTGCAAGGAAAATCAAAGAATGATATACTCAAGGTGCAAGAATTATTGCAATGTYTGAACCACTTATCCCAAATAAATGAACAAGTAATGACAAGTGATTGTATTCAATAAGCATTTATACAAAACATGTGCATTATCCACCAAATATTGTCTATGGAACCGTATATGAAACCATTAAATTTGTGTGTGTGCTGATGCAATGTTTATATGCAATTCGTGAGCAGTAAAAAACTTGTAGTATCAATGACCTAATGTAAACTATGCATCATATGAACAATTGCTATTGTAAAGAATCATATAATACTATCACATTTCACCATTCAAACAATATATTTGTCAAACACACATATTCTGATTATTAGAGTTGTAATGAACTCCATGTAACGAGTACGCGTTCAGATTTGCAATGCAAAGTAAACATGCTATGAATGGAGAGATTTCTATAACTCACACCAATGTTCACGAATCCACACATATACAATACAACCCAAACATATCGGTGTGTAATGATTCCAAGTAGAGATTTGGTCGTTGGGGGTCTCTGGTGGTCCATTAAGAATTAGAGTAAGAGAAGTAAACGTTGCAAGAAGAAAGGATGCAGTGTGGAGTTTGAGTGTAATTAACCTTCACAAAACAGGTTGGCACAGAAACCCTTGGACGACAACAAAGAAAAGAGAAACAGTGGTGATCTAGATGAGGTTGCTTGAAGAAATAAACTTTCAAAAAATTTCTCAAAACACAAAAAATGTTTAGCTAGAAAACCTTGCTAACTCTATAGGTTTGCCTAAGGATTGGAGTAAAGAAGATCCATGATTTCATTGTGATATAGGATGTTGGTCCTTCTAATGATTGCAAGTATACTTTAGGATGATACTCCTCCAAGACAATGCAAGAGAAATGACAATTAATTCTAGTTAAGGCGAATTTAGCTCAATCATTCCAAGTAAGTGATGCATTAGGGCATCCATGAAAGGTTAGATTACATCGAATTCATTGAAAATCCCTAGGGTTAGATATAAAAATATATAAACAATGAAGGTAAATCCAAACCCTAACAAATGCCTACTATGAAAATATTCATTAAGAACTAGTTGGCACGAAAATAATGATATAACAATGAGGCTCCAAAGAAAAAAAAAAGGAAAAAATTGCTTTTTAGGGTTTTTGGGTGGTTGAAGATAATGAGAAGGCCAGTTCTTTAGAGCGCCATTGATCTAGGTGGATATTGGTGGCCACCCACCTATTCCAACTGGCTCCTCTTGATAGTTTTTAGTTGAACACATTCTTCTGTAATTGTTTGTAATTGTGGGTTCTACACTTACGGGGTTGTCTAAAGCGCTACACAGCTTCCAAGTGGATATTGGTGACTGGTCACCTAATTCAACTGGCTTATTTTGGATGTTTTCATGTCAGTACATCTTTATGTACTTCCAGGGCCATTTTGGGGCCCTAAACAATTTTGTTTTGGCTTGCCACAATCAAACTATAGATGGAGTTAGAGTTTGACAACATAATGTGTAGTTCTCAAAAATACCTTTCCAACGGGCTATCACATGCCTAAAACAAAGGTTGTATGCAAAAGTTACGACCTCGAGAAGTTGAGGTACCAACTTGCCCATCATGGCCCACATAACTTTTGGCATTTCATATTCTAGGGTTAAGTTTTTGGATGTCTATGGTTTTGGCAGTCATAAGTAATGTTAAAAATGCCTCTGGAGCCTCATTGTAATCATTTTGCTCAGATAGATGCATGTAGTAGCCACATATCTTCTCAGAGATAACTACCACCATTCGAGCAAGTTGTTTTTAGTTTTGTAGTGTTATAGTTTCAACCTATTTTATTTATTCAATAGAAGTTATTGTTCACTGGATATCTGTTGTTGTTCTCAGTATCTCCGTGTTATTGTATTCAGTCTGTTATTCTTTTTGTTCTGCTCATAAATCTGGATCAACCATGGGGTCACCACGTCACCTCAACATGAAGCCTAGGGTTTCTGAAGAATGATGATGAAAGGCACCTGGAGGATTGCCTTTCAAGCACCACCGATGGCTTGAATGAATTTCTTCAAGGCTGCATTGGAGGATTGCTCTGCGAGGAGTCTCTCCTGGTGCTATACAAGGTGAACTTAAAGAAAATCCAAGCAAAAGAGAAGAACCATTAGACGTCCTATCTTAATGCATTAACTATGAACTTTAATGATCAAAGGGAAAGGGAAGATAACTTACCTTGAACCCTTCCAAGTGGAGCATTGAGAACTTCTTTGGCCCTGCAGCAGTCATGTTCTTCCAAGTAATCTCAAAGAAAATGAATCTAACCCTTGAAAAATTACTAGAAACTTACAAGAATAGAAATTGATACACAATAGATCTCAATAGCCAAGCTTCTAATTAACGTTCAATGATTTCAAATGGAGGAGGACTTATCCTTTTTTATGTGAGAAGTCTCCTCAATTACAATGTAAATCCATGTTGCTAGCTCAAAACCATTTTCCCAACAAAACCATGGGAAAAATACATGTTATAATAAAATAATACGATAATATGCTCACAAGGTACAATGTCCCTCTTAGAAGAGGTCAAATACAATATAAAAATCACATGTAAGGACCAAATAGACTCTAAGGGAGGTGTGTCCCTCAATGAAAGTGTCAACATCCATACAAATGTTCCAACCAAGTCAAGTCAATGGTTCAAGACAAGCCAAATGGTCCAACATTTACTTCCTCCATCCAAGGAATGGTCTAAGAACTGTACATCGATCCCAATGCATGATACCCACTTGAAGTGATGGTTCTAGCCTCTTAGCAAGCTATTAATTGGTAGCACATGGTGATATCCTTGATCACATCTTAACAAATGGGTTAGTTTTAGTACTTAACAAAGGGAACAACATTGACCCTTATACATGCATCAAATCCTAAGACAACCCATACTTCCTAAGTATTTAGGTGAAAGATAGGTAATGATGATTAATAATGATAAAAATGGAATGGTTCATGTGATGACCCTCTTGAAGTCTTAGACAAGCACATGCATTATTATTCATTTAATTATTCATCTAGCTTCATTTGGCCAGGAATTTGCTTTATAATAGCCTTCTAGAGGGATCTTAGCATTGAGTTTCCATTATTGACACTATTTCTTATCACCCCTTTAAGCCTTTTTATTTAAATGTTCAATTTATTGAACAAGTCCCTTTTATTTAGATATTCATAGATAAACAAGGACATGGACATTGGCCTCATAACAAGGGGCATTACTCAAGCTTAATGATTGACTTTTAATTTTTCTCTTCACCTCTTAGCCTTAGTGGCTTTGTTTATTTCAAGATTTTAGATTTGACCTTTCCTTTTGACCTTTGAGAAACCATACATGACTATGATACTATTCTTATGTGAATGAAATGAATGAACCAGGGAGGTGGAAAGTGGTTAGCATGATTGGAATGTGGATAACACTATCTATCCTGGACACCCAGTGATACAAGTTACCGAAGAGATGGCACACATCTAAGAGAAAACATGTTCCCCAAGGTACTATGAGGCAAATAGTAAAAACATATAACATTATGAAATGGAAAAAGTCAGTCGTTACGTGCTTACCACTTTATGACGAGCTAAGAATTTATATCATCAAGTACAAACAAACATTGATACATGAAATGCCATATGAAGCAAACTGATAACCATACCATTGTGCATTTGTCATCTGGAGAGTGGGGAACAAAGTGAGCTATACCACAACTGAGCTAGCATGATCAAGAATCTGATGAAGATCAATGAATAAGTCAGTTTGGATTTGGCGAAGATGAACATGACATCTCATGTTATCAATGACATGACACCCTCGCTAGGGTATCCGAGAGTGTCACTACACCCCTTCCCTTATAGGCCATAGTAAGGTTTCAATTTTCTACCATTCATCATGCCTACATTCATTGTTCGTCCAACTTAGTCAACTTCACTGCACTAGCTTTAGTAAGCTTTAGTAATATATGTAATCTCAAACGGTCCCAACCATCTAATATTGAGCTTACTGGGATTCTTCAAATACTTGCTATCATAAAGTAAGGTTGATGAACTAGGTTCTAGGGTTTTTCTTCTTGTACTCCCATCATGTGAGGCCTTGCATATTTGCTTCTCCATAGTCTAGTTAAATCCTACAATAAATTGTTTCTCTTCCAACTTCATTAACTCATTTAATGTCCTATGAAGTGATTGATTATTTGACATTTTTGTAGTCAATGCAATATGAAGACGAGGGTACTACAAACTCCATAGGCATTACAAATTCCTTCCCATAATATAACTACAATGGAGTGTGCTTGATTAATCTTTTACTTGTATTTTTGTATGGCCATAAAACTACATAAATACATTCATCCCAATGATCTCTCTCAACATTACATATCTTGATCAAGGCATACTCCAAAATCTTGATAAATGCCTCCACTATTCCATTCACTTGTGGATGATAAGGGGTGCTCTTTTGACGATGAATAATGAATTATTGATTCAAAGCTCTAATAATACAATTATTTAAGTGTTTTCCTTCATCACTCATCAAAACTATCAGACCACCAATCCTTCTTACAATGTTCTAAAAAATGAAGCACTAACAATTTTTGAAGTACAATCCTTCACGAGTACTACCTGTACCTAGCAAAATGCCTCCACTATTCCATTTCCACTTGTGATGAGGAGGACATGATGATTTGAATTTTCACTGACCACATTGTTCTTAGCACTCACATTTATACAATCCTTCACGAGTACTACCTGTACCTAGCATGATAAATATTCTATTGTTGTGATGATGTAGCATGCTCCCATTGTTTGTGCAGGGGGTTGGTAGGGCCTATAAAGTCAATCACCCATTTCAAATGTTTCCACTACAACCACTGAAATGATAGCATCTCATCTCTGCTATAAGGCTTCCCAATTCTTTGGAAGACATCACATCACTTAACATACTCCTTTGCATCCTGAAACAAGGATGGTCAGCGCAATCCCATGTGTAGCACCTTTCAAGGTCTTTCTTTCCCTACATTATGACCTCTTCACACCTTCATGCTTTTCATATATAATTCCCTCTCTTTCATGTGCTAACACACATCTATACATGATCCCATCTATGCCAAACTTATATAAATGACTTGAAATCAATTGATAGTTTTCTTCCCTAAGCACCAATTGTCTCCTATGCACATAGGTATAATCCTTAGGTATAGTAATCAACAACTTTGTGATTTCCTTAAACTAGTTAGGTATAGCCTCTACATGGAATAAGTGAGCATTTGATAGTTCATCATCGACACTCCCTCCATTTTCTCTTGTTTATAATTTGGATAGACGATTAGGTCCATAATTATGTTTTCTTGGTTCACCACTACTTCAAAATCAAACTCCCCTGAAAAGGGAGTAACCAATGACAAATCCTTCGCAAAACACTAGCTTTTCGATAGGTACTCCAGTGCATAGTGATTCATGAAGAATTGCATTCCCAAGGAGATAATGTATGAATTGTTGTATGGCATTGGCTATGGCAAGGTCTTCTCTCTTAGTTGTAGTGTAATTTCATTCTATGTATGATAATTTCCTGCTTGCAAATGAGATATGATGGTCTATTTTCCCTTGACTTGGTTACACAAGCACCACAACAAGTGTTATTGCTAAACCATTCACATGAACATGAAATATTTTTTTCTAATTAAGAAAAACTGAGATGATTGCATTCACAAGATTCTCTTTCAACATATCAAATGATTCTTGGCATTCTAGTGTCCAAATAAACTTAGCATATTTCTTTAACACCTTCTCCAAGGGCTTTGTAATCTTAAATAGTTTATGATGAACTTCTTATAATATCCTATATGTCCCAACATTGTTGTAGAGATTTCATTGCCGGATTAGTTGTGTCAATGATAGAAATGATATTCTCTTGATTTACCAACAATCCCACCTTGCAAACCATGTCTCCAAGTAAAACTCCAAAGGGTGTGCAAAAAAATGCACTTCTTCAAATTTAGTGAAATTTTCAACTATATACTCTTGTCTAGCATGAGCCTCAATACTTGAATACATTCTTTAATCTAAGTTGAAATATGATACATCTAGGAAAAAAATTTTAAAAAATTTGTTCATAAATTCCTTAATGTAGATACCACAATAATGGAGAAGACTATGGCCATGTTCATTAATCCAAATGGCATAACATTGTATGTGAAGGATCCCCATTCTATTAGAAAGGTTGTCTCTGTTTTTTCCTCTTATGAAATTCTAACTTGATTTTGGTACATGAGAATTCATCTGTAAATGAATAAGATTCCTTGCCTCCTACATTTTCCAACACCTCATTTGTGAATGGTGTAGGGAAAGAGGCCATGCACACAAGATGCATTCAACCCTCTAAGGTGCACACATATTCAAATTTATCCCATCTTGTTTAACTAAATGACCATGGGACTAATCCACTAAGATTCTTCCACTAGAAAGATAATTCCTACACTCAACATCTCGGTCTATATAGTTCTTTGTGCACCTTTTCTTTATATTTTGTATTTATTCAATATGTCCTTTCTCTAATAGGATTTTCTCTAGGCTTCAATTGCATCTTCATTTCCCCTAAGAAACCAACTATACATTTAATCTCTTTTAATATTTTTGGAAACAAATCTTCATATTCCCTAAGTAATTCGACCACCTGAGTGACAGTTTCTTGATTCCAATAATCCCCGATGACAACCATCTTAGGGTCCTCCTCAGATATGATGTTCCATTTCTCTATCTCAAGGGGTTCTATAAAATAAGGTTTATTGTCGCTAACTTCCTTCCCCTTAACTTATCACACCCTGGCTAGCTTACTTATCTTGCACCAAATATTCTTCCCTCATTCAGCTCCTCTCCATCCATCTCCCATAATATAGAGCTTCTTTCATCTTTTCTAGTTTCATGTGGTATGTGCATACCACCTTCTGTGCTTAATCTAAGAGTCCTTATTTATCCTGGAATATAAAATGATTGATTTCTTTCAAGGATCAAAACAACACAAGGTCCTCAGCTACAAGTTTGAATGTTGTGCAAAATTGTCTATTCAACGTTTCTTAGTCCTTGACACAACATCCAATGTATGAATAAACTTATGTGCCCATTCTTCCTTTGGTTAGTTATTTTTAGTCCATTTCTTTTGACAAAACTAGATGTGTTCCTTTGGATATTTTGTGCCCTTGTATCTATTTATTAATTCCACTTCTTTAGGTGGCAAGGTAGAAATCTCAATGACATCTTGTTTACCACCTATGCTCAATTATCTAAATCAATTATGTGTAGCCCATCGGTGTATATGGGTTACTTTCACAATTTCATCCAATGCTTGTAATTTCTTTTCTCTTCCAATATGTTCTCCTCTGTATGACCAATAAACATTCTCACTGATTTGATACCATCAAATATAGTAGGGTCGTGTAGCTTAGTCCCAAACCAGTGCTTACTTTTTTCAATATATGTACATATTTTGTTAGACATCTCATATCCTCTTGTCTGCCATATGTTCATTGCACCTTTTAAATATGTATCAAAATAGTTGATGCTCCTCCAAATTAGTTTTCCATTCGTGGTTACTTTTATATATTCTTCCTTCTACGAAGTCACATTGTGTATATTTTTCAAGATTGAGCCCTGAATATCATCATTCACAAACTTTGTGAATCTCTCTCTTTAAGTGGGATCTAAGGGAGAAACAACTCTGCTATTCTCACTGTTCCCATAATCGACATTTTGGCGCTATTCAATAAAGCATCACCAGTTGGAAATAACGCAACATAAAAACACTACCTCATGGCTACTTCTATAACAAATTTTAATGAGGAAAACAACCTTAGAAAGCACATTTTAATTCACTTTTGTAGTTTGTCTTCACTGTCACTTGCAAGACTTTCATGAGATTTCCTTTGAAACCCACACAACTTCGCAAAATCATGTGAGCCTGACCTCTTCGGTGCATTTAAGGTTGGAGGCTTGACTCAAGTGTCTCTAAGGTGGCATACAAGGTGAATTTGAGATCTCATTTCATCAATGCTGAGTACCTTGGCCTCTCGAGGGTCTCTATTGATCATTAGGGATCCCATTTTGAATGATGATCATTCACATTGGAACTAGTTCTTCATTGAGGCATACACGTTGAATTCAATATCTCATCTCATCAATGTTGAGTAGCTTGGCCTCCCAAGGGTATCGATCGAGCATTAAGAATCCCATTTTGAATGATGAACATTCACATTGGAACTAGTTCACCATTGGAGCTCCAATTTTTCCTATAAATGAAATCCATGGGGTATCATAGAGAATAATTGCAAGTTAATGCAAGAGGAATGAGATTGGAGATCAATCATCTCACTCTATTAACTGTACTCACTCATTGCCCTCTTTTCTTGCTTGTGTTATTTCCTCAAGAAACCAATATTTCTTCATTCACCATTGTTAGAGAGAGATTTCAAGAAGCAAAAGGACCCATCCCAATGAGAGTGCTAGATCCCACTTGTTTCCAACCATTCTCACTAGGTGCTATTACTCATTTTATGCTTTTACATTGGACTAATATATGAGTATTGTTGCTTCCTTCCAACTTATTCTGTTTAAATGACATTCTTGTTGTTGAACTTGTAGTGCATTTTTTTGTAGTGCATTATTGTTGTTTCTCTCCAATTTCTTCGCTTTTAAATGGCATTTTTCCTTGACCCTCGCTCCTTAATGACACTCGGTCCTTCTAATCCTGATTCGCTCTCTTCCCCTCGCCCTTCTCTCCCGCTGCACCTATATTCCATAAAAATGCCACACATGACATGAACATGAACACTGTAAAAACCATGAATGGGGAGTAGGGGAAATTGAAGTACCTTGAAAAACATCCTAAGGTGAGTATGGTCAAAGACTAAGTTGACTACATTTGATAGCTTCAAGGTAAGATAGAGATGGTAATGACCATAATATGGTTTGCAAGGAACATCAAATAATGATATGCTCAAGGTGCAAGAGAATTCATCAAGAATAAGTTCCAATCCACTTATCCCAAATAGTTGAACAAGTAATGACAGGTGATTATATTCAATAAGAATTTATACAAAGTATGTGCATTATCCACCAAATATTGTCTATGCAACTGTATATGAAACCATTAAAATCGTGTGCATGCTGATGCAATGTTTATAAGCAGTTCATGAGCAGTAAGAAACTTGTAGCAATAGTGACCTAATGTAAAATACACATCATATGAATATTTGTTGTTGTAAAGAATCATATAATATTATCACATTTCACCATTCAAACAATATTTTTTTCAAACACATATATTTTGATTATCGGTGTTGCAATGAACTCTCGGTAACACGTATGTGTTTATATTTGCTATGAAAAGTAAACATGCTATGAATGGAGAGACTACTGTAGCTCACACCAGTGTTCACGAACCCACACATATGAAATACAACCCAAACATATCAGTGTGTAATGATTCCAATTAGAGATTTGGTCGTTGGGGGTCTCTAGTGGCCAATTAAGAATTAGAGTAAGAGAAGTAAACATTGTAAGGAGAAAGGATGTGGTGTGGTGTTTGAGTATACTTCACCTTCGTAAAATAGGTCAGTAGACAAACCCTTGGATGGCAACAAAGACAAGGAAGAACTAGTTATCTAGATGAGGTCACTTGGGCACAAGAGGTTGCTTGAAGCAAGAAACTTTCAAAATATTCCTCAAAACACAAGAATTGTAAATAGTTTGACAAACAAACCCTTGGACGAAAAAAAAGACAAGGGAAGCGTTGGTTATCTAGATGAGGTCACTTGGGCACAAGAGGTTGCTTGAAGCAAGAAACTTTCAAAACATTCCTCAAAACACAAGAAACGTTTACCTAACACGCCTTGCTAATTCTGCAGGTTTGCCTCAAGACTGCAGTAAAGAAGATCCACGATTCACTATGAGATAGGTCGCTGGTCCTTCCAATGATTGCATGTATACTTTAGGATGATTCTCCTCTAATATGATGCAAGAGAAATGACAATCAATTCTCGTTAAGGTGAATTTATCTTAGTCATTTCAAGGCATTAGGGCATCCATAAAAGGTCAGGACGATTGAATTCATTGAAAATCCCTAGGGTTAGATATAAAAATATATAAACAATGAAGGTAAATCCAAACCCTAACGGATGCCAACTATGAAGATACTCATTAAGAACCAATTAGCACAAAAATAATGATATTAAAAAGTTGGAAAAAATATTTTGCTGGTTTCCTTTAGGTGGTTAAAGACAACAAGAAGGCCAATGCCTTGGAGGGCCATGGGATCACCACTTCACCTCAATGTGAAGCCTAGGGTTTAAGAAAGATGATGTTAAAGGCACCCAAAGGATTTCCCCTCAAGCACCACCTAGGTCTTGATGAATTTCTTTTAGGTTGCAAGGGAGGATTGATCTGGTGGGGAGTCTCCCAAGGCTCTATTGGCAGAACTTAAAAGACGCTGCTAAAAGAGAAGATCCATTAGACATCCTATATTAATGCATGAACTAGAAACTTTAATGTTAAAAGGGAAAGGGGAGAGAAATAATGCTGGAACCCCTTCCAAGTGGAGCATTGGGAGCTTCTTTGGCATTATAGTAGTTGTGTTCTTCCAAGCAATCTCAAAGAAAATTTATCTAACCCTTAAAAAAATTACTAGAAACTCACAAGAAGAGAAATTGATACACAATAGATCTCAATAACCAAGATTCTCATTAATCTCCAATAGTTTCAAATGGAGGAGGACTACTCCTTTTAATTGGTAGCACCTGGTCACATTCTTTAGCACATCATAACAAAGGGGTTAATTTTAGTACTTACCAAGGGGAACAACATTGACCCTTATACATGCATCAAATCCTAATACAACCCATACTTCCTAAGTATATAGGTGAAATACATGTAATAATGATGAAAGGGGACAGGTTCATGCGATGATCCTCAAAGTCTTAGACATTCATATATCTTATTATTCATTTAATTATTTACCCTCATTTGGCTGTGAAATTTTCTTTATAATAACCTTCTAGAGGGAGCTTAGCATCAAGTTACCATCCTCTATTAATTCATTTCTTACCACCCTTTAAGCCCCTTTATATTTTCAGCTTATTCAATGAGTCCCTTTATTTATATATTCATAGACAAAACCAGTGGACATGGGCATTGGCCTCATAGTGAGGGAAATTTCTCAAGCTTAATGGGATTGGCTTTAATTTTTTTCTTCACCTCTTAGCCTTAATGGAATTGCTTATTTCATGCTTTTAGATTTGACCTTTCCTTTCGACACTTGAGAAAACTGGCGACTAGGATATTTTATGAATGGAATGAATGAACCTAGAGGTGGAAAATGGTTATCATGGTTGGGATATGGATAGCATTATCTAGCCTAGACACCTAGCAAAACATGTTACCCAAGAGATGATACTTTAAGAGAAAAACATGTTCCCCAAGGTACCACAAGGCAAGTAGTAAAACCATATAGCTTTATGAGATGGAAAAAGACATTATTAGTGTTTACCACTTTATGATGAGCTAAGAAGTTATATCATCAAGTCTAAATATGCATCGATGCATGAAATGTCATATGAAGCAAACTGAGAACCATACAATAGTGCATCCATCATCTAAGGAGTGTGGATGAAAGTGAGATATAATATTTTTATGTGAATGGAATGAATGAACCGGGGAGGTGGAAAATGGTTAACATGATTGTAATGTGGATAATGTTATCTAGCCTAGACACCCAATGATACAGGTTACCCAAGAGACAACACACTTCTAAGAGAAAAACATGTTCCCCAAGGTACCACAAGGCAAGTAGTAAAACCATATAGTGTTATGAAACGGCAAAAGATAGTCGTTAGGTGTTTACAACTCTATGATGAGCTAAAATATTATATCATCAAGTCCAAACATGTACCAATACACGAAATGCCATATGAAGCAAACCGAGAACCATACCCATAGTGCATCTATCATCCGAGGAGTGGGGATGAAAGTGAGCTATACCACATAACCGAAGCAGTAACGATCAAGAATTCCAATGGAGATCCATGAAGAAGCCCCGGTTCCTGATTTCATTAAGATGATAACTACTAATCATGTAATCAACAACATGACACCCTCATTACAATATCCAAGAGTGTCAACCCTGGAAGGAGTAACATTTGGCTCGTACTTAGGGACATGCACTCTATGCGAGAGTGTATAAGAACTCCATAATCTTCACATACCTATGACCTATGCATCATGGAAATTAGAAAAACACCATACAATTGGGTGAATCTACTCCACCCCAGCTTAAAATAAAAACACTACTTTGCATAAATCAATTTTTTTTACTTAGTAAATGAAACATGAAAGTAAAGCATGAAAAACATATGCAAGAAATTATTCCAAGGAAAGGCAGATGCATCAGGAAAATCAAGCAATGCAGGAAAGTAAAATCAAAATAAATGAAAAGGGAAAACATGCATGAAAGAAAAAATGCATTCTAACTATTGCTCAAAGAGCTTATTCATGCCTACCCTACTAGCTAAGTAAGGGATGTGACTGCTACGTGAAATCAAAGATCTAATGCAACCATCTTAGTAGCTCATTAATAGCTGGAAACCTTCCCTTGTGTTTGGTTATTAGTCAAAATAGGGATATGCCAAGCATTAGGTGGGTATTAGGTAAAATCTCAGTCACTCTCAAGTTAGGTGCCCAAGTAAGGTCATATATGTTAAGAACAAGGCCCAAACTATACCAAAGTTGACTCACACTTCCACAAATTCTCTCCATCCAAAGGACAACAGGGTTAATGTAATCATTAGGGTAGGTCAACCTATTGACTCTAATTGTAAGCTCTTTGGGGGATAAGTATCATGAGGGTGACTCTAACTGGGGCATATAAGGAAAAGGTTGGTCTTCCACATTTATTTTGTTCAGAAAAGGAGGAGGGAGAATACCCATGAGTCAAAGGAAGGTAAAAAAATGAGGGCACTGATTGATAAAGGAAGAGAGAGAAGTCATATATAAGAGAAGAGACATAGGATGCTCATAGGTCAAGGAAAATATCTCAAGGACACATAGCATGGGACACTTGATATACAGAACAACCCTTTTACACTCAACTTTATTTTGAAGAGGAGACCAACTCTCAAGAAAATCCTAAAGAAATCTAAAAGTGATGATATTTTTCCTTCATCAAGTTTTCCATACCAACCCATGATCTCATCCTCAAGAAAATCAAAGGATAACAATAATATCTTCATCTTAACATCTTCATGGATAACATTGAGCTTCAAAATAACATCACCAAAATATGAAATGTGTAAAGCAAGTGAATCACGAGATCCATGAAATCTTGGCAGTTTATCCCTCCAATATTGACAATCATTCGCATATCCTGGGGTTCTTGAAAAATCCAAAGGACCAAGTAAATCCTCTGATGACCACTCAAATTCACTCTCTCCAAGATTTGGATTGTCAATTTCGTCATAAATATTTCATAAGGGAGACTCTTCATAAGGTCCAAGATTGGCCATGTCAACTTCACTCTCATATTCAATATCATAAATGTACTTCACCTTCAAAGAAAACACATCCATATCCCACTTAGACCCTTCCAATATGAAATAACAAAGCTTCCACTACCTGTGGCATCTTTTTCATGAAATGAGGGAGAGTCCTCCAGTTCTTCAACACTTAACCCTTCAACATTATTAAATGATGGATAAAAAAGCTCCACATTCTGACAAGGGTCATCATCAATTGAGTCATAATCTTCATGTGGATAAAAGACATTTTTTTGAATACCTCACCCTTCCAAGCTCTCATCCAGATCTATAAATTCACCAGGTTGCTTTCACTCTAAAGATACTTCTACAAACTCTTCCCTTTCCAAACGGTTAAAGGATTCATTAAGAGGTCTCAAAGTTTGGGAAAAGGTTTAAGTTGCTAGGTTATTTTCTTCACAAGGAAGGGAAAAAATTGGGTCGTCATTAAAGCACACCTCAATTTTATCTTCATCTTCCTGAATGAACTCATGAAGTAGTTGACCTTCCTCTTCATCCATGTGGTTTTCAATAAGGTCATGTTCTTTATGAAGTGGCTCTTTCTCAACATGTTTTTCACATAATTGATCTTCCATATCAAGTGCAATGGGTACCTTTTCTTCCTTTAGGAGTGATGCCAGATTACATTTGATAATCATCTCCCTTTCTTCATATTCAAGACTAGTGTCCCAATACTTGAGGAACGCCCTTAGAAAATTAGGCAATGAAGTGATTGGCCTCGCGAGATCATCATAAAACCAATCATTTTCCTTGTCTTCCAAAGTGCACATAAAGGTGTACATCTAGACATCCCCATGGATAATATGATATTCATTCATAACACTTATGAACTAAATAATGTGTGTATAAGTTAGTTGACCCATGTTTTGCATGAAATACCTAATAAAGCCTATACAAATTTGATGGTAGCCATCATGCGTGAGCTCTTGGAATATTTGAATAATTAAGTGGACCATGCCAATCAGTCCATTGTTCTACAGTTTCCATGATCAAAATCAATCTTATCAAATCACAACAGAGTCACAAAGGTGAATTCTTAAAGCCAATACATTGATACTTGCATCACCCTAAAGCAACAAATCCTTTACATTTTTTAAGGGAATTAGGCTTCCCTTTAATGGAGTTTTCGGATGAGAAAACTTAATAAAAACCTTTGAATCTTACTCATCAAAATGAATCCAAAATATCTTAACAAGGGGAATGAACCTTTTCCTGACAACGACTTCAAAATGTTGTTGTTTCAAACTCATGCCTGTGGGAGGCCTTCCACCGGTGAGGGGAGATTAGCAACGAAACAAGTAAGTTTCCATTGTCACCTCAACGAACTTGATTATACTCTTCTAGACTATGGTGTGTAACCTAAGGAGGGATTTTGTATATGGTCAACTAAGTTCTATCGTTGCAAGTAAGGCGAGTATGGTCAAAGACTAAGTTGACTTTGTTTAATGGATTCAAGGTAAGCTAGATATGGTAATCACCATAATATGGTTTGCAAGGAAAATCAAAGAATGATATACTCAAGGTGAAATAATTATTGCAATGTCTGAACCACTTATCCCAAATAAATGAACAAGTAATGACAAGTGATTGTATTCAATAAGCATTTATACAAAGCATGTGCATTATCCACCAAATATTGTCTATACAACTGTATAAGAAGTTCGTGAGCAGTAAAAAACTTGTAGCAGCAGTGATCTAATGTAAACTATGCATCATATGAACGGTTGCTGATGTAAATAATCATAGAATACTATCACATTTCACCATTCAAACAATATATTTGTCAAACACACATATTCTGATTATTAGAGTTGTAATGAACTCCATGTAACGAGTATGCGTTCAGATTTGCAATGCAAAGTAAACATGCTATGAATGTATAGACTTCTATAGCTCACACCAATGTTCGCGAATCCACACATATACAATACAACCCAAACATATCGGTGTGTAATGATTCCAAGTAGAGATTTGGTTGTTGGGGGTCTCTGGTGGTCGATTAAGAATCAAAGTAAGATAAGTAAACGTTGCAATAAGAAAGGATGTGGTGTGGAGTTTGAGTATACTTCACATTCGCAAAATAGGTTGGCACACAAACCCTTGGAAGACAACAAAGAAAATGGAAACAATGGTGATCTAGATGAGGTTGCTTGAAGCAATAAACTTTCAAAACATTCCTCAAAACACAAAAAATGTTTAGCTAGAACAACTTGCTAACTCTATAGGTTTTCGTCAGGACCAGAGTAAAGAAGATCCATGATTTCAGTGTGATATAGGTCGTTGGTCCTTCCAATGATTGCAGATATACTTTAGGATGATACTCCTCCAAGACAATGCAAGAGAAACGGAAATCAATTCTAGTTAAGATGAATTTAGCTCAATGATTCCAAGTAAGTTATGAATTAGGGAATCCATGAAAGGTCATATTACATCAAATTCATTGTAAATCCATAGGGTTAGATTCAAAAATATATAAACAATGAAGGTAAATCCAAACCCTAACAAATGCCAATTATGAAGATACTCATTAAGAACTAGTTGGCACAAAAATAATGATATAACAATGAGGTCTAAAGAAAAACAAAAAGAAAAATTCCTTTAGGGTTTTTGGGTGGTTGAAGACAACG
Source organism: Picea sitchensis (assembly GCA_010110895.2). Taxonomy (NCBI): domain Eukaryota; kingdom Viridiplantae; phylum Streptophyta; class Pinopsida; order Pinales; family Pinaceae; genus Picea; species Picea sitchensis. Next base: position 38,864 of record SNQJ01S0041729.1, read on the forward strand.
AGAAGGCCAGTTCTTTAGATGATCTAGGTGGATATCAGCCACCCACCTATTCCACTACTGGCTTTGATAGTTTTTAGTTCAACACGCTTTTCCTCAGAATTTGTAATTGTGGGTCTTCTACACTTCAATGTCCAAGCTACACACATTCCGGTGTGAGATTGATGGTCGACCACCCAATCCAATTGGATTATTTTGGATGTTTCCATGCCAGTACATCTTTATACTCTAGGGCCCTTTTGGGGCCCCAAACAATGTTTTTTTTTTTTTTTTTTAGGGCTTACCACGCTTCAAACTGCAGATAGAGTCAAAGTTTGATGGTATAATTTGTATTTCTAGAAAATACCTTTCAAACGAGCTATCACAACACCTGAAAACGGAGGTCATATGCAAAAGTTACCACCTCGAGAAGTTGAGGTTCAACTTGCCACCCATCTGGGCCCATAAATTTCCCATGCTTCATCTCCCAGGGGTTATGTTTTGATGTCTAGGGTTTTGGAAGTCATGAGTAATGTTAAAAAATTCCTCCTGAGCCTCATTGCAATCATTCTACAGCCGTAAGATGCACGTAGTAGCCACATCTCTCTCATAGATAACTACCACCATCTCGAAAGTAAGTTGATTTCACCAAGTAGTTTTATGTTTTCATCCTATTTTATTTATTCATTATAAGTTATTGTTCAATCGATATATGTTGTTGTTCTCGTGATTCCGCATATTAGAGCTCAGCCTGCTATTCTTTCTGCTCGCTTCATAAATCTGGATCAACCATGGGGTCACCACGTCACCTCAACATGAAGCCTAGGGTTTCTGAAGAATGATGATGAAAGGCAACCGAAGGATTGCCTTTCAAGCACCATCGAGGGATTGAATGAATTTATTCAAGGCTGCATGGGAGGATTGATCTGCGAGGAGTCTCTCCCGGTGCTATACAAGGTGAACTTAAAGAAAAACCAAGAAAAAGAGAAGAGCCATTAGACGTCCTATCTTAATGCATTAACTAGAAAATTTAATGATCAAAGGGAAAGGGAAGATAACTTACCTTGAACCCTTCCAAGTGGAACATTGAGCACTTCTTTGGCCCTATAGTAGTCATGTTCTTCCAAGCAATCTCAAAGAAAATGAATTTAACCCTTGAACATTTACTAGAAACTCACAAGAAGATAAATTGATACACAATAGATCTCAATAGCCATGCTTCTCATTAATATTCAATGATTTCAAATGGAGGAGGACTTATCCTTTTATAGGTGAGAAGTCTCCTCAATTACAATGTAAATCCATTTTGCTAGCTCAAAACCATTTTCCCAACAAAACTATGGGAAAAATACATGTTATAATAAAATAATCCGATAATATGCTCACAAGGTACAATGTCCCTCTTAGAAGAGGTCAAATACAATATAAAAATCACATGTAAGGACCAAATAGACTCCAAGGGAGGTGTGTCCCTCAATTAAAGTGTCAATGTCCACACAAATGTTCCAACCAAGTCAAGTCAATGGTTCAAGACAAGCCAAATGGTCCAACATTTACTTCATCCATCCAAGGAACGGTCCAAGAAGTGTACACTGATCCCAATGCATAATACCCACTTGAAGTGATGGGTCTAGCCTCTTAGCAATCTATTAATTGGTAGCACATGGTGATATCCTTGAGCACATCTTAACAAAGGGGTTAGTTTTAGTACTTAACAAAGGGAACAACATTGACCCTTATACATGCATCAAATCCTAAGACAACTCATACTTCCTAAGTATCCAGGTGAAAGACAGGTAATGATGATTAATAATGATAAAAATGGAAAGGGGTATGGTTCATGTGATGACCCTCTTGAAGTCTTAGACATGAACATGTATTATTATTCATTTAATTATTCATCTAGCTTCATTTGGCCAGGAAAGTTTCTTTATAATAGCTTTCTAGAGGGAGCTTAACATTGAGTTTCCATCTTTGACACGATTTCTTATTACCCCTTTAAGCCTTTTTCTTTAAATGTTCAGTGTATTGAACAAGTCCCTTTTATTTAGATATTCATAGATAAACAAGGACATGGACATTTGCCTCATAACAAGGGGCATTACTCAAGATTAATGATTGACTTTTAATTTTTCTCTTCACCTCTTAGCCTTAGTGGCTTTGTTTATTTTAGGATTTTAGATTTGACCTTTCCTTTTGACCGTTGAGAAATCATACATGACTAGGATACTATTCTTATGTGAATGGAATGAATGAACCGGGGAGGTAGAAAATGGTTAGCATGATTGGAATGTGGATAATGCTATCTAGCCTAGACACTCAGTGATACAAGTTACCGAAGAGATGACACACTTCTAAGAGAAAACATGTTCCCCAAGGTACTATGAGGCAAGTAGTAAAAACATATAACATTATGAAATGGAAAAAGTCAGTCGTTACGTGCTTACCACTTTATGGCGAACTAAGAAGTTATATCATCAAGTACAAACAAACATCGATACATGAAATGTCATATGAAGCAAACTGAGAACCATACCATTGTGCATTTTTCATCTGAAGAGTGGGGGTCAAAGTGAGCTATACCACAAGTGATCTAGCATGATCAAGAATCTGATGAAGCTCAATGAAGAAGTCAGTTTGGATCTGGCGAAGATGAACATGACACCTCATGTAATCAACGACATGACACCCTCGCTAGGGTATCCGAGAGTGTCACCCCTGGAGGGGGTAACGATATTAACATTGCCTCATTTTCATAAGCACTAACATGTCATTGGAGACATGACTCTTAATGGGGGTATTAACAACACCTCACTTTAATTGGTGCTAGTATGGCATTGAAGAGTCTCTTTTACATTGATGACAAGGTATCCATTAGGCCACTATGGGATAGGACTAATCCTTTTTGACCTACTTGAGAATAATAGAGCAATAGGCTCACCATTGGGGCCATACCTTCCTTTGAAACCAAGAAACCTCAATATTACTGGGTATTTATAACTTTCTATTGGGGTCATACCTTTCTTTGAGACCAAGAAACTTATACTGGGGACACACCTTTCTTTGAGACCAAGAAACACATATCGGGGTCGTAACTTTATTTGATACGAAGAAACCTTTATGTTATGGATACATTGATGACAAGGTAAGGTATCCATTAGGCCAATAGGAGCCAAGACTAATCATTTCCGACCTTTTTTAGAACAACGAAGCGATAAACTCACCATTGGGGTTGTACTTTTCCTTGAGACAAAGAAACCTCCATGTTATTAGGCATTTATAACTAGATTGACACACTTTGTATAGAAACTTATGACCTTTTAAAGGACCTAAGAAGGTTCAACAAACCATCTCACCAATAAACTTAAGTTTAAAAATATCATTAGATAATCTTGAATCTTGATCGACATTAATAGTACATTGTTTTCACCAACCACACAAATTACTATAAACATTATCTCTTTACTTAATTCTTTTATTTTATCAAATTTAATTAATAAACTTTTATTGAAAAAAAAATCTTTATAAATACATTAACTTTAACTTAGTTATGAGGTTGTCACTACTTTTTTTTCTTTTAGCATTTTGTTATTGTCACTCAAACTTCACCAATATCAAATTTCTTATTAATATTTTCACTTACCTTAATAAATTGAAGTTAATGATTCTCCTCCCACACAAGAAAGGATTTATGCATATTATAAACATGCTTTAATCAAAGTTATAAATACAATAACCTAAAAAGTTGATGCAATTTGGAATAAATCTTATAATATTCAATTTGTATTAGAAAAAACAATAAATTAAAAAATATACATATCAAATTTGTGAGCCAACTACAAAGTTCATAAATACAATAACCTAAAAAGTTGATACAACTTGGAATAAAGCTTATAATATTTGATTTGTGTTAGAAAAAACAATGAATTAAAGAGTATACATATCAAATTTGTGAACCAACTACATATCAAATTTGTGAACCATCTACATATCAAATTTAAAAGCAAACAACAAATTAAAGAATATACATATCAAATTTGTGAACCAACTACATATCAAATTTAAAGGTAAACAATGAATTAAAGAATATACATATCAAATTTGTGAGCTAAGTACAAAGTTCATAAATACAATAACCTAAAAAGTTCATAAATACAATAACCTAAAAAGTTGATGCAACTTGGAATACATATCAAATTTAAAAGCAAACAATGAATTAAAGAATATACATATCAAATTTATGAGCTAACTACAAAGTTCATAAATACAATAACCTAAAAAGTTGATGCAACTTGGAAGTTCATAAATACAATAACCTAAAAAGTTGATACAACTTGGAATACATATCAAATTTAAAGGCAAACAATGAATTAAAGAATATACATATCAAATTTGTGAACTAACTATAAAATTCATAAATACAATAACCTAAAAAGTTGTTGCAACTTGGAATAAATTTTATAATAAAAAACAATAAATAAAGAATATACATATCAAATTTAAAGAAGATAGAAAGATGCCAACTTTAAGTTGACCAACCATATTGATCAACCATCTATAAACTCTTCCTCCAACCCCAAGTCTATGCCATAAACTTTAGTAAAAACCATGGTTTGTAATCTTTGCAACACTTTATTTTAACCCATATTTATACATATTTAAATGTGTAATATTGTGTTACCATCTATAAACTCTTCCTCCAACCCCAAGTCTATTCCATAAACTTTAGTAAAAACCATGGTTTGTAATCTTTGCAACATTTTGTTTTAACCCATATTTATACATATTTAAATGTGTAATATTGTGTTAAATGTATTTTGGTTGAGGTGTTGAGCCATGGGTATATTTATAAAGTTTCTTAGTAGAAACCAAGGCCAAATCTCGTGTAAATGTTTTGTTTAGAGTAAGAGAAGACTATGATGAGATTAAAGGGTAGGTGAGATAAAATGGTGAATATTGATTTATGAAACCATGAATTTTTAAACTCCACTTTCCTTTGGAACATAGAAAGGTTTCTAGTCCTTTTGGAATAATATTTAGTTCTTGCTTTTATCATGTACATCTTAATCAAATCTGAACATTGTCTTTGGCGCTCATTCTTTCTCCTTATGCTTATGTCTTACAAATCAAATATTATTATGTTATTTAGATGTTATTGTTTCTAAGTCATTTGAAATTCTTAAAGTTATTTAGATGTTATTGTTTTCAAGTGATTTGAAATTCTTAAAGGTTAGTTGCAGTATGTACATGATCTTAAAAGGGTCGTGACTATGATCATAAACTTAGTTTTAAGGTTGTGATTCTTATGAGAAAAGACAAGGTTTAAACTTGAATTAGTTTCAGCTTTGGTGTTGGGTTCAAATTTATTTTTCATTATTTAGTTTGGATCATGCGACATTATTATGGTTTGTGTTTGTGAGAGAGTACACATAGGAAATCTCTCACCTTTATTACCCCATAGCTTGGGTAAGAAATTGTTTATACAATGTATACCTACCTACAATTAGGAGGCAAACTTTCCTATGCAACAATTTCCACATATGCAAACCCTTACAAAGGTAAGTATTTTTGTTGTTATGTACACTTTGTAGTTAGTGTTTGTATGTTGTTCATGGGGTGTTAAGAACTACTTATGACGGGTTCATTAACCCATTTCCATGGTTGTTTACATGTAACTTTTTTCTTTGACTACACTTTTTTTGACAAATTATAATAGTAAATTTTAGTTGCGATCTGTAAACTATCAAGGATATTTCAATAGAACAATTCGTCACAATAGACCTTACAATATTTTGAAATATTTTATTATGTAGTTTATTATCTTAGATCTCAGATTTAATATTACTAGTGTCACACTCAAAATTATGGAAATAACTAAAACCAAAATGAAAGAAACAAGCAACTGAATGCACCATCCACAAAAATAAACATAAGATGTGGCCTAAGAAACCCTATATGAGAGAATATATAGCTAGAAGGTAGGCCTATACTTTGCTCTCTTTTTCTTAGTTATGAAATGCAAATACAAATAAAGGGGTAGTCACTATGGGGTTTTCATGGACACTGTGGCCTGAATGGTTTCTAAAAAATCTTGTACCTTCTATGTTATGCTTCAATATCCCACTCCTAGATGCTTTGCTTAGCTATGGAACAATAACAATACCAAAATAATGGAACCCCTTCTCTTCCTTGTGGTATACTATTCTTGAAAGTCCACACATGACTATCCCCACATGTGTGAGTAATGGGGGATAATGTGGTATCCAATCGATACCATGGTGGTCAACATGTCAACTTGTGGCAGACATAACTTCCACATACGAACTCCGATTAAGGTAATTTTCACATTATTGGAAAGCTTTCAGTGTGTAGATCAACGTCAAGGGGATTGGAACTAATATTCCAAGGTTTTAACCACAAAACGTGTCGTTTGATGCCTCAAACCAACTCTAGAATTTTTTGAATCCCAATTCACCAAATTGGGACCTACCCCTAAAATGGGCTCTACAAGTCAATTCTTCCAATTTTTCCACGTAAAAAGTACCAAGATAGATAAAAAATTATGTAATTATCCATTCCATATCGAGTTGAGATTGGTGATGATATTAAGTAGTGTGGCAAGGAATTGTGGAAGAGACTCACTAGAAATTGTGAATGGCATATAGATGACTGAATAACTTTCAACAAAATTGTGTATGACAATTTGAGTTGTAGAGGTTCAAACATAAAAAACAATGGAGTGAAATTTTGCAAAAGGTGTAGACATCAAACTCAATAAAGTGCAAACCTATAGAATTTTGAAGAGGTCAAGAGTTTGATCTAATGAAGTGTTATTGAAGAGCTCAATAAATTTAGAAACAAGTAGGTATAAGGCTTGGGCCTAGTGCTTATAATAGTACTTTTAGAGTTATTTCTCAAGAAATTGTAAAGAATAATATGGCATAAAACCCCAAGAAAGGATAGTTTGAGCGAATCCAGAAAAGTACCATGTTCTTCGGAAAAAAAAATCTTGGGAAATTATGGAGTAGAATATGGCATAAAACACTAAGAAAGGAGAGTTTGAGCAAGAATGAAACCTAAATTTTTTCCAAGTACTCGAGGTTTAAAAATAGTACATAGGTTTTCTATAGACAAGAAGGAAAAAGATACCCTAAGAAAGGAAATTTGAGAATTTTGGAAAAATAAGGTAGGTTATTGAATTCAATAATAAGGCTTGGGGTTTATTTCTCAAGTTTTCCAAGCGTGAAAATGTAAAGAAAAAATTTGGAATGGATTCAAGAGAGATAAAAAAATTATATGTTCATAGACTTTAGGGATAGATCTTAAAATTCAATTCCCATGATTTCTAAGAATATAAGGTAGCAAAGAAATTAGAGAACAAAACTCCAAACATGGACAAAATCTAGAAAATTAACTAAGCATCAAAACTCAAATCAAGTTCAAAACTAGTCTCATGATCCAGTTCTTGGGTTTCTTAGAGGAAAATGATGGAATAAAACTCAAAGAAAAGATATCCAAGGAAGTTTGAAAGTTGATTACATGTCAAGGGGTAGAGATAGTTCTTAAGATCTAATTGTTTGGATTTTTGAAGGCAAGAAGGAAAAAGAAACTCCAAGAAGGGAAATCTAAGAAAAAAAAAAAACCAAAGTACTTAAGTTTGGGAACAATTCTTCATAGTTAGTTTTCAATATTTTCTTAGTTTTTGAGAAATTTTAGAAAAGGTGGTATCCTTGCAAAGTTTCTAAGAGAATAGAAAATTTTGGAAACTAGTTCCTTGGATTTTATTATTACAATACACTACCTTGACATCATCTCTAGTGTCATCATGTAGTGTATTCCCCCCCCAAAAAAAAGTTTACAGGACACAAAATATGATGCTCTTGGGGTGATGTACTTTCTATCATGTTGGCATCCCCATAGTCATGATTAACATCATTAATTTTGATGTGCACCCTAGTCGACATCATTGCTACAACATGATTTGTGTCAATGAAACAGATGCAACATTGTGTTAGTGTCGCACATGATATAAAAAAGCTTGATTAGTGTTGAGTTTGTGTTGTGAGTATGTTGCAAGCATGTTCAACACATTGGTTTTGCATCACAGGAGGGAAATTTGTGTTGAAGTTGTGTCATTGATATGATATAGTGCATCGTATTGGCATGGTAATTGCATCGATATGTAGATACTTTGAATTATTTTTCATCGAGTTGGCATTGATGTTGTGCTAGGTTTGTGTCAATTTTTCACCATGGGTGTCATAATAGTGTCATGTATTGTGATGCAAAGATGCATTTTCATTATTATAATGGCATCTTGTAGTCATGGTTGCAGTGTTAACATTTTTTTGGTGTCATGTGTGCATCATGCTTGCGTCCTATATGTTAGAATATGAAATATGTGTGCTCATTTTACCATTGACAATACCCTTGTC
>SNQJ01S0041729.1:57615-86573 GCA_010110895.2 Picea sitchensis
TCTGATATTAAACTCATTTTGGAGATATAAATCTCAAGACATATTTATTCCCTGCGCGCACTCCCAGAGGACATTTATCCTTTCTTCATTTTCTTACCAATTTACAAGCTAACAACTGAGTTGTAAATTTTACCACTGGAACATTAATTTTTGATATTGTTATTCCAATGTTTGCCTACACCTGTCGACCTTCAACCTTATGCATGTGTAGGTTACAGGTGGAACGAGGTACAATGCTCGATTCAGCTTCGATTTTGTTGTGTCAATTCGACTTATTTGTCCTTTAAATTTGAATAGGTAGTGAATAGGAAAAGAAAAAGAGAATAATTGATTTATTGGGTTTCCTCATTTCCAGGAGAACAATCACTATTTTGTGAGATGATTTATGCGCTCGACTGACATAAATATAGAGGAAAATGGTTTTTTTCCCAATCTCCCAACGATGCTGTGCCATATCTCTTATATATGTAGTAACATTTTTAGCTAAAATTAGATCTGTTGCATCTTCCCCCATTCTTGGTATTCCATAAAATTGATGCATAGAGTCAAGATCTACAGAGTATGGCTCATCTAACCACAATATTGACTTTCTTGTGCACTGCAATTACTGACATATTGGCTTCCTTATGGGCTTTCTACTTACTGCGAGCTGTAGGTTTGGACAATGATGCAATTTCTACTGGATGTGCACACAGTCAGCAAAATTATTGTATCAATAGCTTACTCGGTTGCCTACTTTATACAGCGCTGTCATTCTTTGCAATAACTATTTATCATGTTGCTTATTAATTTTTTATGTCATTTACTTTTACTTTTTTATTTTGTCACCATCGAGTCTTCGATTTTATTCCACAACTCATCTAACGCTCATGTCAACCTTTTGTTGATGAATGAACCCATGTCGTTTTCCAACCGTCACATCAATAAGTTCCCTTTCTACTTGTACTTTTATTCCAAACATTTCAATTTTAATTCTTCTTACATAACATATATACCAAAACTATGTAGAGTTTACTCTTAAGTTGTCAAAATTCAGAAACCAACTAACCTCTTGCTTTCTTTGTTTAATCTCTATTACATGCCATACATGTGCATAGACTTTCACTGCACCCCTTCCCTGCACCCCTTCCCTTCTAGGCCATAGTAAGGTTTCAATTTGTTACCATTCATCATGCCTACATTGATTGTTCGTCAACTTAGTTAGCTTCACTGCACTAGCTTTAGTAAGCTTTAGTAATATATGTAATCTCAAACGGTCCCAACCGGAGCAACCCTAGATGGAAATATATCTTTGCCATTGATGACAAAGGGGGAGAGATTTATCAGATGTAGGCTTAGAGAAAGAGCACATAGGCATGGTTCCAGGGGAACGATGGTCACAAGGGGGAGCATGAATGATATGACTTCAGTATTGCATCAGAGTGTTGCCATCAATGCCAAAGGGGGAGATTGTTGATTATTTGGGTTGGTTGTAATTGATGTCAACCCTTGAAGAAAGTCCGGTAGCACAAAGGTTTGGGTAATGGACCCAAGTTTGTTCGATGGATAATGGTATGAATTTTGATATATTTGCAAGTAAGACTATTCTAGATGGATAGTACATGTCATTCCATTTAGAATAGTTTTACCTGCAGATATATCAAAACTCAACCATTATCCATCAAACAAACTTGGGTCCATTACCCAAACCTTTGTGTTACCAGAATTTGCTACCGGACTTTCTTCAAGGGTTGACATCAATGATAACCAACCCAAATTATCAACACATAGAGTTTCACTGCACCCCTTCCCTTCTGGGCCATAGTAAGGTTTCAATTTGCTACCATTCATCATGCCTACATTGATTGTTCGTCCAACTTAGTCAGCTTCACTGCACTAGCTTTAGTAAGCTTTAGTAATATATGTAATCTCAAACGGTCCCAACCATCTAATCTTGAGCTTACTGAGATTTTTCAAATACTTTCTATCATAAAGTAAGGTCGATGAACTAGGTTCTAGGGTTTTTCTTCTTGTACTCCCATCATGCGAGGCCTTGTATATTTGCTTCTCCATAGTCTAGTTAAATCCTATAATAAATCGTTGCTCTTCCAACTCCATTAACTCATTTAATGTCCTATGAAGTGATTGATTATCTGACATTTTTGTAGTCAATGCTGTTAAGCCCTAATATTGGTTCATTACCCTTTAATTGGGGCATATTATATTAGTAATGTTATTTTATTTATGTCGGCTTTAGGCCATTAGTTGTAATTATACCTCCCAATCTCCTATATATACCAATGAGACATTTTCATTTTGAATCATTTTGTACTTGAACATTTAAGTGTGGTAAAAGGAGGTTTCCCCCTCGAAGAGGCTTATTATCTGAAATGATCTCTTTTTCAAGGCGTTGAGTACTTTTTATATGCTATATTGATATTTGGTTCTTAACATATGGTATCAGAGCTCAAGGTCTTGGGGTTTCGCTGCTACATCTGAGACACCTTGGAATTTTTGCTATAACTTTTTTTCTACAATGTTTCAGAAGGAACGACTTGGAGGATATTTAGTAGACGGATCAAGGTATGTTGGGTTCAAAGTTTAGCTCTTGAGGCCTTATACTTTTGGAGATACAACCTGTACAAGATAGGGTTCTGAAATCATCCTGAACTGAGTCATTGTGGAATTTTCGCTATAAAAATTTTTCTGTAACGTTTCAGACCTTGAACTTTGGAGGATATTTACAGAAATTAGTAAGATATCTGTGGTAAAAATTTAAGCTTCTAGGTCATCTTAAATTTGTATATACACCTTGTGTAAGATAGGGTATCTGACTAGTCCTATTGACTAGTCTCAAGAAGGTGTTCCAAGTAAAACAATCATAACTTCTTCCTAAAGTATCCAAATTGAGTGGGACTGGTTTCATTGGATTGTGGACAGTTTGTAGCATTTTTGGTGCAAGTTTTAGAATTTATATCAATTATTTTGTGCAGGGCACGCTATACAAGTGAGATTTCCTAGAAAGGCAAAAAATCGGCAAGTTGTGGGGAAGTTACCGTAAATTCCACTTGGCACATCCAATTTTGATAAGACCTATGGCATTGCAGAGAAGAAATATCAGAGAACTACATAAAAGAAAGTTTCATACTCAGAAGGGCCAAAACTTGGGAGATACAACAGAATAAATATTGTCTAGCAGAACCACCCCAAAATCAAGGTTCAAAAGTGATACTTGGCCAACATGCCACCCAAAAAGGGAACTTCTACACCAAATAAGCCTCCATAAAATCCCACTTGGACTCTTGATGAAGGTGAAGAAATGCGTAGGGACAAAAATGATTTACAAAAGAAGATAGTAACAAAAGATGAACTACAAGAGTTGATGGAGGGTTTAAAAGGGGAGATCATGGAAGTATTGAAAATTTTTGTAACAGAGAAGACACCTGAAAGTGAAAATGAATCCCATGAAATTCACGACGAGGACACAAGGAAGGTGAATAAAGAATGGAGATGTATCCCATGAAATTCACGACGAGGACACAAGGAAGGTGCATCAAGAATGGATAAACTCCCAACTTTGGTTTGAAGACTCCAACCATGTCCTAAGATTGATATGGGGAAGCTTGATGGAAATGACCTAATCACATGGATAATTTCCTGATGGAGCAATTCTTTGATCTCCATAATGTGCCACATACACAAAACAGATGAATTGCTTCTTTATATTTAGAACCTAATCAATTCTAGTAGGTCAAATGACTTTGTTCTCAGAACTTCCTCACTCTGCCACTCTTGGATAATTTTCACGTAAGAAATGATATCATGACTATGAGGGATAAAATGAGTACACCTTCTTCAGCCACCTCGATAAATCCTCCTAAGCAAAGGGTTCACCTAATGTGAGCACATTGAGAACTTCCAGTGATTGAATATAGCAGTAAACTGACATCCTGTGATGAGCACTTGATTGATGTATTCATGTGAACTTTAAGGATAACATTCAATAAGAGGTTCACCTTTGGGAACCCAAATCAATCGAGAATGCATTTAAGGTGGTGTAAGAAATGTTGAAAGTAAAAATATAGCTATGCATACTAGGGCGATCTTCAATCCTAACATCTATGTAGAGAACAATGCCCTTCCTTCTAAAACACCTCAACCTAAAAAGTTGAAACTCCACAATTGGAGTAAAGAAAACAAAAGGTTTATGCTTCACCTGTGACAACAAGACAGAAGGGACATAAGTGTGTAGGAGGAAAGAAATTATTCTACATAGATTGTGAAGAGGAAGAAGAATCAAGAAATAAACCATCCTAAGATGAAAACGAGCGCCTCTGGTTTGAAGAGCTAATCTCTAATGACATCGGTAATTGGCTAGAATTACACCTCAAACCCTCAAGATCAAAAGGAGACATCCAAAAGAAAAAGGTATTAGTCCTAATTGATTCCGTAGTAATTCATAATTTCATTCACTATAAATTCACAGATATATCAATTGTTTCTGTATATATCCTGCGCCATAGTTTCAATTAATGATTACAGATGGAGAAACTATCAATTGCTCAAGAAAATGTAATAAGATCAATCTTTACTATGGGGAAATATAATGAATAGTCCAATGATACTATACCCATGGGTGGTGCGATGTTGTACTAGGGAATCCAAATGGTATAGAAATCATTAGGAACATTGACTTTTAATTTTCAAGAACTTTCTTGAAATTTTCATTGAAGGAAAGAAATTGAGTTATAATGCGGAAACCCTTTGGTATAAGGTGATAAGCTCTAATGGGCTGACAAAATTATTGAAAAGGGATTACTACATGCTATTGCATAATCCATGCTCACTAGATGTCTAAACATCTAAGCCATCTACTTCTCAATATCCTAGTTGATAATTGATAAGAACTCCAAAGCATTTGAAGATATTCCTAAAGGTCTTCCACCCACTCGAAATAATGATCTTGAAATTCGCCTAATTCCTGGGGGTTTTCCTCTTAACATCAGGCCTTACATATACTCTTTATTCCCAGAAGAGTGAAATTGATCTTATGGTTGAAGAAATGTTAGTGTAATGACATTTCATTAGGACTCCAGATTTTCAAAGTTCCCCCACTCTACACAAAGGTATTTGTATTCAAGAAAGATGTACCATGGCTGTGATGTGTACAGATTATGTGAGAGCTCAACAAGATCACATTAAAGATAAGCTTCCCATTCCCATCATTGATGAATTGTTAGGATTAACTACATTGAGAAATCTATTTAACAAAATTAGATCTCCGTTCAGGTGACTACCGATCAAAATGAAGTAAGAAGATATCCCATAAACAACATCCAAACTCATGAAGGCCATTATGAATTCCACATTCCTCATGAAGGTCATGCCTTTTGGCCTTACAAATGCACCTTCCTTACCCCAAGGGGGTTGATGGATTCCATTTTCAATCCCTTCCTTCAAATTTGTGTTAGTATTTTGATGATATAATAATCTATAACAACTTTGGGAGGATCATGTGACATGTTGACAAGGTGCAAAAAATACTAACTCTAAAGGACAAATAACTATATGCCAAACCATCCAAATGTTTCCTTGGAGTAAAGGAGGTAGAGACGGTCATATATCCTTAGTTATGTTAAGGTAGACCCGAATAAAGATTGGTTGCTGATGGATTGGTCGATTCCTAAAATAATGAATAATATTAGAGAATTTTTTGGGTTTGAAAAATACTCCGCAGTTTGTCCTAACTAAGGGAAGAATAACACCACCCTTAAATCTACACTAACTAAGAATGATTTTACTCTTCATGGAATCCAGAGGCAACTAAATCTTTGAACAACTTGTAGAGGTGATGTGTAAATCTCCTAACATGACCACTCCAGACTTCACAAAACCTTGGCCAGGAATGTGATTCTCAGGAATGGGAAACTGGTGCCAACTAATGCAAGAAGGTAGGCCTTTGGATTTTGAAAGTCAACCACTCGAGGGAATGACTTACACAAACCCATTTCATGAGGCGGAAATGATGGGAATACTACACGCATTGAAGAAATGACCTACCTAATAGGTAAGGGCACTTCAAGGTCAAAACGGGATCATGATAAATTTTAAATAATTTCTGAATGTAAAGACTATCTCTTAAGAGCAACAAAAATAGGGTAACCAAGATATTAGCTGCTGACTTTGAAATCCTCTAAAAGGGGAATAAAATGTTGTATGGTGATGCAAATTCTCAAGAAAGATTTAAGATGTCGATGTGGAGTCCTTTCTCTGTGCTATCTGAATAATCCAACCCGATTGGATAATAGAAGAAAAGGGATGGCCGGAAGAATGACGGCAAAACGTGGACTCTCATCTTAAAGGTTGCGCAGATTCCAAAGCAGACGAGCATATCATATACGGAAAAATGATCTACCTATGGTACAAAGATCACTTATATCTATGTAAGAACTCTCCCAACTCAAACAAAAGGTATCACTATTGAATTGCACACCTCTCCAATAAGAGGGAGGGTAATTCTAGATTTTTAAAATCCTACCATAGAGTCAAGAAGGATTTTTTGGGATGTCCTTAAAACCGATGCCCAAAGGGTTTGTGATAGAATGTTTGGTTTTGCCAACAAAAATAATAAGTGGAAACAATTAAGACCCCGTGTCTTGTATAAATCCATTATCCATCCCAAGTCAATCACCTCGAGGAGGTTTCATGGATTTCATCATATGGTTACCAAAGTCTAAAGGAAGAGTGTAATCATGGTGATTAATGATAGACTGACCTGGCATGCACAATTTTTTGCACTCCCTCATCCCTTCAAAGTTAGTACAGCTTTGCCATGACATTCATGGAGATACCAAAAGCTACATGGCAGCCCAGATTATTGTAAGTGATGAGATCCCATCTTTTTTTGATGTGCACCTGCTATGAGAGGTTTTTTTATTATATGCGGTGAGGGGGTTGCCAACCCTTACATATTCAAAAGTGAGCTATTGCTCATATTGCAAATTCTTGCTATTACGCTTACATTCCTGATACTATTACTTGCGAACCTAACCTTCTTGATACAGTCTTGAACCTTACATACCGGATGTTTACCTATTCTAAAACTTGACCAACAAACAGGCTTTGAAAACCCCAATCAATCCTGTGACTTGCAGCCTAGAAAGCCTTAGTATATATTTAACTTGGCCCCATTCTTTGGAGAGGAAACTTCCTGCAGAACCAGATCTCTGCCTCTGTGGTAGAGGAGCTCCTTCCACCTTTCTGCCACCTGCAGCCACAAGGACGAAGCCTTTACCAAGATCACCTGTAGGTTTCAGGAAAGATCTTCGCACTCACTTTGAGCTCATCTCGACAGGTCATCTTTAATTTCCATCTCTATTGCCAAGATTTCACTCTGTGCTTTGGCTGTGAGGCTCTCTGATGCCTCCTTCCCAAATTTCAGTCCCTCAGGAGCTCGATTCGTCCCTCGGGAGAGAGGGGCTCGGCTTGGACGCAGAGCTCTTGTCCATCAAGAACCGTGAGCAGGAGGAGGTCAAGGGAGCTGCAAAACACAGCAGAGGCAGTGGATGAGCAACAGCCTCTAATAAGGAGAACGGGTCTCTTCCAGGGTCCGCTTCAGCCCGAGCTAGATTTCATGCATCTCAGTCCTAAGAAATCTCGGCCCCAATGCATGATGATAAGATATGAATCACTGTAATTTCCGTGGAAAAATCACTGCAGAAATAGAAGTCCTGGGAACCGGAGGGTTTAAGGATGGCGATGGACGCCTCTTCATTTGTTCCTTTAAAGTCCATACACCGGTATATTTCCATTTGAACATCCTATTGACCCATTTAGATTTCCTCGAGCATCGCGGTGGATAAGTGAGAGATTCCTTGAATCTCGACCGAGGAGGACATGGATTTCCAGATACCGGGCTAAGGAAATAATCCTGGGCTTTTTTTGGGCACGAGAGCTCTTAACTCCTGTTTGGAGTCCCCGTAAGATTCTTGATTGAATCAATTCAATTTAATGCCTCCCGGGTGAAGACCTTGCCACAACACGAGAAACTCCGCTTGATTATTGGTTGCGTGGCCTAGCCCCCAAGCGTACACAGAGTGAGTGATGCCTGAAGGGTCAAGGATGGTTCCCCCACCTCCTGCCTGACCCGGGTTTCCTTTCGAGGCCCCATCCAAGAAGAGGCACCATTCATTGAGGGTCGACCTCCAAAGGAGAAAATCCTGCTCCTCCAGCCTTATTTCCCAACTCCTAATAGGTTTTAAAGGGGTAAGAGTGATTCCATAATGGTTTTGGCTGAATTCCTTGATCCATTTTTCTTCCTCCCCCGAGAGAGGAGCAGAGTTCCTTAGATTGGCCTTTCCGTTTAATGCTTCTGAATGCAGCGTTCTGGCTTGGATGGCTACCTGGGAAGGCAATCTACAAGTTCCATTGAAAATCCCGTTATTTCTTTCTAACCAAATTATCCAGCAGATGAATTTAGGAATCCACATCCACAATCGCTGAGGGGAGGTGTTTTTGTGCAGTTAAAGGGGTAGATCTCCACAAATTATCCAAGAAATGGAGGCTGAGGGCGCCAGGCGGCTTCACCCAAAAGATGACTCCAAACGTCTCTAGAGTAGTCACACTCTAAAAGGAGGTGCTCGGTGGTTTCTTCGTTGGCTTTACAAAAGGGACAGCGAGAGGGGCCCTCCAGCCCCTCTTTCCTTTCCTAGGAATAATCAAGGTTAAGATGTCAAGTATGGGTTAAGGCCTGCCAAATGGTCCACCTCGGGAGAGGGAAGTTCCAGAGTGTTTCGCACCACCGGTTTGAGGGACCTGTGGAGAGTTTAAGACCGGGCCTTTGTAACTCCTCGGGCACAGAATTGAATAGTTCATTGTGGGGGATACCCATCCTCGCTTGTCTCTGTAGTTGGCCGCTACTGGGGCTTTCCCATGGAGATAATCTAGCAGAGTCGTGGCTTCTCGATGGAGCTCATCAGGATAGTGCCCTAAGTTCCACTTACAGAAAGGAGATATAGGGGTCACTTTCCAAAGGGAGATGTCCCAAAGAGTCTTACAATTGTTAGCTGAGAGCCACTCCCCAATATTCTTAATGTCCAGGAATCCTTTGAGAGGTGGATCACCTAGGTAATGGAGTCCTCCATTATGCGAATTTTTACCCCATTACCCTGGATCCAAGTGAGATTGGATTGGAAAAGGCAAGAGCTCTAAGGCAGAGAAGGAAAATTGGGGATCCTGTCGTACCTTTGGTAGGCCTCTCTAAACATCGATCTCGGTCTCCTCTAAAATATTTTTTCCTAAGGACTTGCTTGGACCAGGTTTGTTTTCCAGTGATCATTCGCCAAAGCAGTTTGCCTCCCATAGCTAGATTGTGAACAGCAACATCCTGAATGTTCAGGCCCCCTTCGAGCTTGGACTGCTTGACCTTAGACCATTTAATCAAGTGGAATTTTCTCGAGTTATTCTTACCTCCTTCCCACAGGAATCTACGCAACATTACATCGATTTTGTTTGAAATTGTTTTAGGGGCAATCAAGACGAACACTGATAAATAGGAAGAGTTGAAAGGACATAATTCATGAGCACTACTTTTCCTACTTTGTTTAGCCAGTTGGCTCCCCAGACTTGTATTTTGTGTTTGATCTTGTCCACCATAGGAAGCCAATGTGCCACCAGAGCCCGGCCTTTGAAGATCGGTATCCCGAGGTAGTTGAAGTTATCCCAAACTATGAGGCCTTCCATATTAAGGATACGCCCTATATTCTGCAATTCCTAAGAGGTACAGTTCCATCCGTAGATCATTTGTTATAGTTGATTTCGCTACCAGAACAAGATTTGTAGAGGTCTAGTTCAGACTTGAAGCTCCGGGCTGTTTTAGTGCTGGCCGCTCCCAAGAGAAGCGTATCATCTGCGAACTGTGCGTGGCTTACTTCTTTGGTGGAGGGGGGTGATTCGAATTCCAGGAAGAGCTCTGTTGAGGAGGCATATTTGAAGCTGATAGCTCAACACAACAGCTTGGATAATATAAAGCATAGGGGACATAGGGCAAATTGTCCGAGCCCCCAGAGGCTTTGGTTAGGGTTATCAAGGCCCCAGTTGATCATTTTGGGCTATATCTTGGTGCAGCAATGCAGCCCTCTTATCCATCTTATAAATCCTTTGATAGAAGCCGGACTTCACACATCAGAATGTAGAAAATCGTAGATGAACTGCCAAGTTTTTGGCAGAGATCCAACTTGATCACTACCCCTGCTCTCGCTTTGCAGCTTGTATGGAATGGCTTCCCCGAATCCAGAATTATATTGTTCAGGATTTGCCTCCCTGACGTACTTCTAGATTTTCCTAGACGCCTTTGGGAGGATTTTCTTAATCCTTCTACGGTAAATTATTTTGTGGATAATTTTATACCTTGCTGTATAGAGATATAGGTCCTAACCTATTGAAAGTCTTTTGCCCCTTTTTCTTTGGGAATGGTTAGAAATGACGACCAGTGCTTTTCTCCTAATCTGTTGTAGTCTCCGAGACTTCCGGACTATCTTGCGTAGATCTTTGTATGAATGATATCCTAACACTGAAGCAAAAACGAAAATGAATCCATCCGCCTCGGCTCCTAATACGATGCATATTGAAAACTACTTGTTTGATTTCCTGATCAATCGACGGTTGTTTGATAAGCACATTGTTCTCATCCTCGCTACTATACTAAAATCTCCAAATCGGTAGATTTTAGAGGGTTCCAAATCCTCCAAGTAATGCTGCCGAATATAGATATTTGTGTTTTGGATATATGGCTTCCTATGTCAGAGCATCTCTCAGATAATTTGCTCCCCGTGATATGGATTTCCTCTATGGGAGCTAGGTAGTTAACCCCGGATTGCATATGCTTGTAGCAACAATGTGGTTCTTATCGCCTTCCCCGGGCCAAAGCTACTGATTTCATCATTCCTCCAATATATTTCTTCATCTCTACAAGTTTTGTGAAGCTTGCTTTGATTGTCATCTTCCTGCTTAAGGAGGGTTTGGGTGATAATGGCCTCTTCCATAACTCAAGGATGTAGCTCCAACGCTCTCGAAAGCTTGTCTGCCTCTCTAGGAGAAGCGGTTCTTTTATCCGTGATCTTAAGAGCCGCTTTATGCCTGAGAGCTTTCTCCTCCCATACAAAGAAGGAGAGCTCACAAGTAGGATGTGGGTCCTTCCAGAGAGTCGAATCATACCGAAAATCACTTTGATCGCCTTAGAGGGATAACTTGAACGGATGGGGCCCAACGCAAAGACTTGGACGCAATAGGAGAGGCAAATGCATTTTAAGGACGAGGTGCAGGAGGCGTGGCTTTAGAAGAGGCTCTCAGCCCTAAAGTGAGGAAGGAGGATTGGATGAGAAACTCTGGCCCAACCTCAAGGCTATGTGGGCTGTGGCCTACTCGCTTATTTGACCAAGGACTTGCTACTAGTGGGAGGGATATACATTCCAACTCCTAATCACATCGATCTTCGACCCATTCTCCTGGAGGGTCTCAACAATGGAATCCCCCTCTTCTCAGATAACAGAGGGTGACGCGATCCCCTGCCACTACTAAATTCTTGGTTTGATGGTTGTTAAGAAAAAGTTGTATAGAGTCCCAACAATCTTTTTCTCATTGAATAATGATGTAGCACATACACCGAATAGACTTAACTGTGTCCAGAAATTTTTTATGGATCAGCTTTGGTGTAAAGCCAATGAAGTGGTGAATTCTTCTTTGAGCTCCATGTTTAGGTCCTGAATGTCAGCTTAGCCTCTCGAGGCTCCTTCATGCTTAACCACTTTTCCGGCCTTCTTCCGTAACTTTAGCTTATTCTAGAGGTCGGCCTCCATTTTCATACCTCGGATTAGGAGGACTCCTGGACGCTCCAACTTACTATGTCGCAGAAGGATTCTTCTTTTATTTTGGTTTCCCAAGCCTCGGAAGAACCCAGAGGGTAGTATTGTAATATTTAATAGGTGGAGGGGGGGGTCCACCTTCGTGTTTCTCTGCTTAGCTCCTCATCTTGTATGAGCTATATCAGATAGGTGTGTCAGGTGCCGAAAGCACTCTTTAGCTTGCTCTTCTTTTCTCTTTCATTCTCTCAGTTTTGGTTGCCCGAGAGCCTTGGCCAGCAGCTCTCTCGGCTTCCCTCCTCCGCACGTCCCAAGCGATTCTCGGGCTTGAGACTGACTGATGCCTGCCATGCCGCGATTGCGGACTTAGTGAGTATGCCTGATGGGCATGGTCTTTGCAGGGTGGCTGAAGGGGAATTTCATTTGCTGGCCGAGAGGTAGGGGCCGAGGGCCGGAGCATTATGGAGGGTTGGACCTCCTCAAGGTTGTCTTGAGTCCTTTGTCTGCTCTCTCAGCATTGTCTGAAGCTTTGGCTCTTCCTGGGATTCTCTCGCTTAATCTTCCTCGTGATCCTCTTTCCATAGATTTGATTCTTGTGGGCAATTCCTTTGGTGGCTGCCCCGGAAGGGCCTCCCTCGACGGAAGTGCCTCAGGGTCGAAGCTCTGGAAAGTGTCCAATTGCCGACTGTGAGCTTGACTCCGCCTGCAACCGGCCTAAGTCTACTTCCGGCTAGCCTGCACAACTCCTATCACATTGTCGCCTGGCCTATATACCTCACTCCATTCCTCATCCATAGATTCCTTGGAGTCCCAACAATGCATCGAGGTTAGGTAACCTGGGACCTACACTCTAAGATTCTATTTTAAGGGATTCACCATGGACAAAGTCCTGGTCCATTTGTTCAATAAAGACCCTAATGGAGCCTACAGAATAAAGGCCTCCCTCGGTAATTCATAGTGGGTCGCTGGGTCCCTCCCCGTAGCCAAATTCAAATAATAAACATCCTCTCCCATGTGGTAGTAACCCCATGTGCCAGGATTTGGTTTCATGCTGGATCCAAATTTTTCATCGGTTTTGAGGACGGCCATAGGCCCATGAACTTTACCAGGCCAAGGCCACAGAGAGCTGCTGTATGCATTTGTACTGGTCTTCGTGAGCAGCATTCGAATATCCCCTGCTCTTTGATGAATTTCTCTGATCTCCTCGAGCGGTACTGCTTTCTCTGTACCTGCTAACTACCTCCTCGAAGGCTCCTTGTGACGGAGGCCACGGGAGGAGGGGCCGCCCCAAGCTTATCGTCTCCCTTCCCCTCACGCACTGTTAAAACCTCTAGCTCCGCCTCCTCACCATTTTATATTTTGATACATGAATTCAATCTGGATACACATAATCCCTATTTTCCTTATTTTAGGGGTTAACCACTTTCCATAAATAGGGAAAGTGTTCCACCGAAAGTTAGCTGACATGGGGGTGGGCTTTGATCCACTTATGTGTGCATAGTGTCACTTTATACTATCGTAGTATTATAGATCTCCTCAGTGCAACCACATCGACTCACCACTACCTCAAGGTGTCCTCATGGCTCCGAGAAATCCCTCATGGGAATTGAAACTTTCCCAATCTAAGTGAAACTCCTCGGCCTGTCTATTGGATCCAACTCTACATGAGATCCCATCTTCAATCGACACTCCTTTTGGAATACAATTATTTTCTGCTTTAAGTACTCAATTGGACTTGAAGCTTATCCTGCCATCCTCAATTCTGATGGACAAACTGAGATAGTGTGAATAAAATGTTCTGAAGGATACCTTTGTTGCTTTCTCCTATAACAAACACAATGGTTCAATGGTTACCCCTTTGAAGAATGGTGGTATATCACTCTTTCATAATCGCAATGAAAAAATGATAATCTAAATTTTATGGTGACTTTATGAATAATTACACCTCCTTCCATCACTTCTTCTCTAAAAGAAAAATCTATGTCTGCTAGTGGAAGATCACATCAGAATCAACAACAAATTCCTAAATCTTGAAGGACAACCCTAATTAGCCAATAAAATCACATGAAACAACAAGCAACCAACATCAGAAAGGAAAGAAGTTTCTAAGTAGGGATTGGGTGTTTTTAAGACTACAACCATAAACATTGTCCCTCAAGAAAGCCACAGGATAAGAATTATCACCAAAGTACTATGGTCTCTTTATAAGGTGTTCCAAAAGATTGGTACTATAACATACAAATTAGAGTCACCAGATCTCATAATGGTAGAGTACACCCCAGCTTTCCATGTTTCATGGTTAAAGAAGGTTATAGGTAACAAGATCCCAATTCAAACTAACTCCAAAGCTCTTGACTTAGAAAGGAAAATCATATTGAGCCCCAGGGTCACTCCATGTAGAATCTGCCAATCAGAGAATAAATCCATTCTTAGAGTATTCATTAAAATACTGAGGAAACTACCTCCTAAGATTCCACTTGGGAAGATGGGAGCCCTTTATACAAAAAGCATCCAGAGAGTTACTCAAGCAAGCTGCTATACTTGTCCCAAGGAGGCATGTTAAACCCTATTGGCTCACACTCTTAATTGGGGCATACTATAATAGGTAATGACATTTTATTTATGTCACTTTAGCTACTAGTTGTACTCATTATACCTCCTAGTCTCCCTATATATACCAAGTTAGTAATGCTTTACCTTTGGAATCATTTTTTACTTGAATATTTAAGTGGTGTAAAAGGAGGTTTCCCCTAGAGGTTTTATTATCCGAATCTCTTTCAAGGCTGAGTACTTTTCCTAGGTTTCTTCTATGCTACATTGATATTTGGTTCTAACAAATGCAATATGAATACAAGGGCGCTACAAAATCCATAGGCGTCACAAATTCCTTCCCATAAGATAACTACAATGGAGTGTGCTTGATTAATCTTTTACTTGTAGTTTTGTATGGCTTACAGTTTTCAGCATAAATACATTCATCCTAAATGATCTCTCACATTGGCATATCTTGATCATGTACCCAAAATCTTTCATAAATGTAATCCACTCATTCCATCTACTTGTATATATGTAAGCTCTTTTGACAATGAATCATGAATTATTGATTCAAAGCTCTAATAATACAATTATTTAAGTGTTTTCCTTCATCACTCATCAAAACTATCAGACCACCAATCCTTCTTACAATGTTCTAAAAAATGAAGCACTAACAATATTTGAAGTACAATCCTTCACCAATACTACCCTACCTAGCATGATAAGTATTCTATTGTTGTGATGATGTAGCATGCTCCTAATATTCTCAGGTAGGCTGGTAGGGCCTATAAATTCAATCACCCATTTCTCAAATGTTTCCATCACAACTATTGGAAATGATGGCATCTAATTCAGTCTTGATGGTTTCCCAATCCTTTGGAAGACATCACATCACTTAGCATACTCCTTTGCAACCTGAAACAAGTATGGCCAGTGAAATCCCATGCTTTCCCTACATTATGAACTCTTCACACCTTCATGCTTTTCATATATAATTCCCTCTCTTTCATGCGCTAACACACATCTATACATGATCCCATCTATGCCAAACTTATATAAATGACTTGCAATCAATTGATAGTTTGCTTCCCTAGGTACCAATTGTCTCCTATGCACATAGATATAATCCTTAGGTATAGTAATAAATAACTTTGTGATGTCCTTAAACTAGTTAGGTATAGCCTCTACATGGAATAAGTGAGCATTTGATAGTTCATCATCGACACTCCCTCCATTTTCTCTTGTTTGTAATTTGGATAGACGGTTAGTTCCATAATTATGTTTTCTTGGTTCACCACTACTTCAAAATCAAACTCCTGAAAAGGGAGTAACCAACATCAAATCCTTCGCAAAACACTAGCTTTTTGCTAGGTACTCCAGTGCATAGTGATTCAGGAAGAATTGCATTCCCAAGGAGATAATGTATGAATTGTTGTATGGCATTGGCTATGGCAAGGTCTTCTCTCTTAGTTGTAGTGTAATTTMATTCTATGTATGACAATTTCCTACTTTCAAATGAGATAAGATGGTCTATGTTCCCTTGACTTGGTTACACAAGCACTGCAACAAGTGCTATTGCTAAACCATTCACATGAACAAGAAACAATTTTTTTTAATTAAGAAACACTGAGATGATTGCATTCATAAGATTCTCTTTCAACATATCAAATGATTCTTGGCATTCTAGTGTCCAAATAAACTTATCATCTTTATTTAACACCTTCTCCAAGGGCTTTGTAATCTTAAATAATTTATGATGAACTTCTTATAATATCCTATATGTCCCAACATTGTTGTAGAGATTTCATTGTCGGAGTAGTTGTGTCAATGATAGAATTAATATTCTCTTGATTTACCAACAATCCCTCCTTGCAAACCATGTGTCCAAGTAAAACTCCAAAGGGTGTGCAAAAAACACACTTCTTCAAATTTAGTGAAATATGCAACTATATACTCTTGTCTAGCATGAGCCTCAATACTTGAATACAATCTTTAATCGGGTTGAACATGATACATCTAGGAAAAATTCTAAAAAATTGTTTATAAATTCCTTAATGTAGATACCACAATATTGGAGAAGACTATGAACACATTACTTAATCCAAATGGCATAACATTGTATATGAAGGATCCCCATTCTATTAGAAAGGTTGTCTTTGTTTTTTGCTCTTCTGAAATTATAACTTGATGGTACCTGAGAATCCATCTGTAAATGAATAAGATTCCTTGCCTCCTACATTTTCCAACACCTCATTTGTGAACGGTGTAGGGAAGAGGCCATGCAAACAAGCTGCATTGAACCCTCTAAGGTGCACACATATTCAAATTTATCCCATCTTGTTTAACTAAATGACCATGGGACTAATCCACTAATATTCTTCCACTAGAAAGATAATTCCTACACTCAACATCTTGTCCAAGTCCTATTTTACCTTTTCTTTATATTTTGGATTTATTCAATATGGCCTTTAATAGGATTTTCTTTAGGCTTCAATTGCATCTTCATTTCTCCTAAGAAACCAACTTTACATTTAATCTCTTAGAATATTTTTGGAAACAAATCTTCATATTCCCTAAGTAATTCGACCACCTGAGTGACAATTTCTTAATCCTAATAATCCCCGATGACAACCATCTTAGGGTCCTCCTCAGATATGATGTTCCATTTCTCTATCTGAAGGGGTACTAAAAAATAAGGTTTATTGTCGCTAACTTCCTTCTCCTTAACTTCTCACACCCCTATATTTTCATTTATCTTAAAATTCCTCAAATATTCTTCCTCATTCAGTTCCTCTCCATCCATCTCCCCATAATATATAGCTTCTTTCATATTTTCTAGTTTCAAGTGGTATGTGCATACCACCTTCTGTGCTTAATCTAAGAGTCCTTATTTATCCCGGAATATAAAATGATTGATTTATTTCAAGGATCAAAACAACACAAGGTCATCAACTACGAGTTTGAATGTTGTGCAAAATTGTCTATTCAATGTTTCTTAGTCCTTGGCACAACATCCGATGTATGAATATAAGTATGTGCCCATTCTTCCTTTGGTTAGTTATTTTTAGTCCATTTCTTTTGACAAAACTAGATGTGTTCCTTTGGATCTTTTGTGCCCTTGTATCTATTTATTAATTCCACTTCTTTGGGTGGAAAGGTAGAAATATCAATGACATTTTGTTTACCACCTATGCTAAATTATCTAAATCAATTATGTGTAGCCCGTCGGTGTATAGGGGTTCCTTTCACCATTGCATCCAATACTTGTACTATTTTCTCTTCCAGTATGTGCTCCTCCATATGATCAATAAAAAATCTCACTAATTTGATACCATCAAATATAGGAGGGTCGTGCAACTTAGTCCCAAACCAGTGCTTAAATTTTTCAATATATGTACATCTTTTGTTAGACATCTCATATCCTCTTTTCTTCCATATGTTCATTACATCTTCTAAATATGTATCAAAATAGTTGATGCTCCTCCAAATTAGTTTTCCATTCGTGGTTAATTTTATATATTCTTCCTTCCACGAAGTCACATTGTGTATATTTTTCAAGATTGAGCCCTGAATATCATCATTCACAAGCTTTGCGAATCTCTCTCTTTAAGTGGGATCTAAGGGAGCACCAACTCTGTTATCTCCTCAATTTCACCCATAATCAAAATTTTGGCAGTTATTCAATAACAACATCAATTGACAATAATGCAACATAATAACACTATCTCATGGCTACTTTACAACTTCTTAATGAGTAGAAAACAAACTTATAAAGAACATTTTAATTCACTTTTGTAGATTGTCTTCATTGTCACTTGCGATACTTTCATGAGATTTCCTTTGAAACCCACACAACTTCGCAAAATCATGTGAGCTTGACCTCTTTGGTGCATTTAAGGTTGGGGACTTGACTCAGGTGTCTCTAAGGTGGCATACAAGGTGAATTCAAGATCTCATTTCATCAATGTTGAGTACCTTGGCATCTTGAGGGTCTCTATTGATCATTAGGGATCTCATTTTGAATGATGATCATTCACATTGGAACTAGTTCTTCATTGAGGCATACGGGGTGAATTCAAGATCTCATCTCATCAAGGTTGAGTACCTTGGCCTCCCAAGGGTCTCTATTGAACATTAAGAATCCCATTTTAAATGATGAGGATTCACATTGGAACTAGTTCTTCATTGAGCTAAAACATTTCCTATAAATGAAATCCATGGGGTATCATAGAGAATAATTGCAAGCTAATGCAAGAGGAATGAGATTGGAGATCAATCATCTCACTTTTTCATCTCTACCACTCATTGCCTTCATGCTTTCTTGTGTTGTTTCCTCAAGGAACCGATATTTCTTCATTCACCATTGTTAGAGAGAGATTTCAAGAAGCAAAATGACTCATTCGAAGGAGAGTGCTAGATCCCACTTGCTTCCAACCATTCTCACTAGGTGCTATTACTCATTTTATGCTTTTACATTGGACTAATATATGAGTATTGTTGTTTCCCTCCAATTTCTTCTGTTTAAATGACATTCTTGTTGTTGAACTTGTAGTTTAGTTGCATGCATGCTTTCTTGTTTTTTTATTTTCTATTGTAATATTCTTGTGATTATCCCACAATTAACCATTGTCTATTGTTTAGCTCACAACCTAGCTAAATTAGGGGCTTTTACTGGGGTATCTCGATAAAGGGTAGATTGATCCTTCCTTTGACATAGTATTCATATTGTCTAGTAGACTAGGGAAGTGTCAACCAATCCTTCCTAAAGTGTAGTATTTGCATCATGGGGTGTTAAATTTTCACTATGATGGGCTCAAGAATGAAGTTTATTCCAATTTTAGCATTTTACTTGAACCATAGACAATTGCAGTTACACCATAAACAATTTGTTGTAGTAACCAAGATCACAAGAAGAAATACCATGCACAAGTACACAAGAAGTATCCTGGGAAACCCTTCTCAACAAGGGAATAAAATCCAACCAATCCTTTGTTATATTCTTCAAGAGAAAGACCTCCCACACCATAAACCTAACACATAAGAGGGTGCTTACAAAGCCAAGAAGACTAGCTCCCAAGAGAGGTGCGCACTTCAGCCCTAGAACAAGTACTTGCTGAAATTTCCAAACTCACATGTGTGTTGTGTCTCCTCAATGGGGAAATCACCTTTATTTATATTAGACTGGACACATCAAAAGTGGTGTCTATTGGCACAACAAGGCCGACCTCAATAACTAAGAATATAATTAATAATTACCATATTAATGATCTTTTACATTAATTATATTTCACTTTATGGTGGGGACGACATGTACCCTTTACATCACATTTAGGGTTACATGTAAATATGACTCTTAGACAATATAGCAAGGGATCTCGCACACCCACTAGTGCTAAACCACTAGGGGCACGTCCACCTGTGGTCAACCATAGGGACGTCCAAGTCAACAGATCTCTATCTCACTACGTCTCACAAAAGAATCATCACACACTCACTAGTGCTCAACCACTAGGATCACGTCCACATGTGCTCAACCACATGGACGTCCTACTCGAAATATCTCTATCTCACTGCGTCTCATAGGAGAATCATCTGGAGTACCACATCGTCTCAACTCTCTATACAGAGGAGAACAGTAAACCCATCACATGGGATCCTTCGTGCCTCACAGGGGTACACATCGTTTCATCTCAAATGACACACCCATCTCATGGGCATCTTCCCTTCTCAGGGGCACACAACGTTCCATCTCCATCTCAGAGAGAACAACACACCCAGATCATGGGAATATTCCCTACACAGGGGCACACAACGCTCCATCTCCGTCTCAGAGAGGAACAACACACCCATCTCATGGGCACACCCAACTCATGGGCTCTCTCACAGGTTGACTCACTCAATCTGTGTCCTGGAGGATGTTTCACGCAACTGTAATCATCAACACTCCCTCTCAGCTAGGGAGGCATTCTCCACCAGGCCAAGTCTCTCACAAAAGTACTCGAACTTTGTATTGGAAAGCAGTTTGGTGAAGATATCAACAATCTTCTCATGTGTAGGAAGGTACTGCACATGTACTTCTTTCCTCTGCACCATGTATTTGATATAATGATATTTTATCTCAATGTGTTTCAATATATCGTGAAACACAAGGTTCTTAGAGAGCTTCACATAGATTTGGTTATCATAATGAATAATGGTGGGATCCATCTCATGATAAAATAAATCTGTCAGGAGCTTGCGAAGCCACACTGCTTTGCAAATGGCCACACTCAAGACTATATACTCTGCTTCTGCGGTACTCAAGGCCACACAGATCTGTTTCCTGCTGCACCAAGAAACCATGGTAGACCCCAAGGTAAAACAACACCCAAATGTGCTCTTCCAGTCCACTGTGCTCCCTACCCAATATGCATTAGCATATCCCTGCAAACTCAAGTCTACACTGGAGGCATATCTTAGGCCATATCGAACTGTGCCTCGTAGATATCTCAATACGTGCTTCACTGCTATCTAGTGAGTCTGTCTCGCATGACTCATGAACTGACTAAGTACATTCAACGCATAACATATACCAGGTCTAGTGTTAACCATATACATCAGTGATCCAATCAGCTGTCGGTACAGGTGTGGATCGATACCACCCGAGTTAGTAGAAGCATCATTCATTTCTTCAAATCCATCACCATCAGTGTAGGCATGGATTTGCACTCTTTCTAATCCGGATTTTATGAGAAAAACAAAATGACTACATATTATTAACAGGTGCTTAACACAAAATAATAGAGATACAGTAAAACTGGTTTTCTATTCAATAAGTAAATAAGCTAAAACTGTAAAATGCAGCGGAAACAAGCTTGCTAGAATGGTGACATCTTATCTTTGAGAAGAGATGTGACGACTGTGCTCATTCGCCAGAAGCCTATTACAATGAGGCTTTGAAGGCCTTTTTACAATAAACAGGAATGCCCCAAAACCTAGACATCCCAAAACCTAACCCTAGGAGATGAAGCGCCAAAATTCGTGTGGGCCCCATCTCGATAAATTAGTACATCAACTTCCGGGGGTCGTAACTTTTGCATACGATCTCCACTTTAGGCATATGTGGGCCCCATTTGGGTAAGTTAGTACATCAACTTCCGGGGGTCGTAAATTTTGCATACGATCTCCGTTTTAGGCGTATGTGGGCCCCATCTGGGTAAGTTAGTACATCAACTTTCAGGGGTCATAACTTTTTCATACGATCTCCGTTTTAGGCGTATGTGGGCCCCATCTAGGTAAGTTAGTACATCAACTTCCGGGGGTCGTAACTTTTGCATACGATCTTCGTTTTAGGCGTATGATAGCCCGTTGGAAAGGTATCGTAGATGATATTAATTTTGGGGGCTCAATCATGCCTTTGGTCATTATTGAGAAGCTCGATCCTGAAAAACCTTCATTTAGGCCCTCTTCAATGGCCCTGAAATTTAAAACTGCTAAAAATAGTAAATTTCCAAAATTGCCAGAAAACTCTTTTGAGCCAGTTGGAAAAGGTGGATGGCCACCGATATCCACCTGGATCAATCCTCCCTCCTTAGGAAGAAATGGATTTTCATTGCATTGAGTTCCCCCATTAGATGAGGAAATTTCTGTTGAATTTGGCCATGGGTGAGCCACTTGCCTTGGTGCAGGAGCTGCCCTGCCTTAACGACTCGATAAAGATGGATCCTTTGCTGTCAAGTGCCCTTGATCTGTGTGTCCACAATCTGATCACTGGATTCCTGTTTTATGTAGTTGATGTTGAGCTCTGTTGGTGTTAGCTGTTTTTCTATGTTTGAGGTGTCCAATAATGGTGGGAAATAAGGGCGAAGGAGATCCACGTTGAACACTGGGTGCAGGCCAAGGAAAGGAGGAATGTTCAACTCAAAAGCATTATCCCCCACGGACTTGGTGATGGTGTATGACCCATAACAGAGTGGACGAAGCTTCCGATGGTGTCCTGTAAGGTGTTCTTTCTGCAAGTGCAACCAAACTTTGTTGTCCACCTGAAACTTATGTGGCACCCGATGTTGATCATGGTGCTACTTGTACTTGCCATTGGACTTTTGTAGGATATCCTGAACCTGTTGGCGGATGTGTTGGATCCGCTCAATGAACCGGGTGGCTTTGTCAACTTCAGTTGGAGCAGGAGATGAGTCGTTCGAGGTGATCGCAAGGGGAAGTGAAACATCTATGGGACCCAATGGTTGGAATCCCAACCTCACCTGAAAGGGCACGTGTTTGGTTGAGCTATGCAGGGCTTGGTTGTAGCTATGCTGGCATAGGGAAGGCTGTCATCCCATGTAAGAGGGTGATTTGAATTATACATGCGAAGGATATGCAAAATCATTCTATTTATGACCTCGGTTTGGCCATTTGTCTGGGGGTGGAAGGTCGTGGATTTGGTGATCTTGGTGTCCAGTAGTGACCAGAGGCTCAACCAGAATGTGCTGAGAAATCAACTTTCCTGATGTGAGACAATGGTTTATGGGATTCCAAAATGTACCCAGACTCATTCAAAGAAGAGCTTGGTAGTAGCCTCTGCTATGATGTTCTTCTTGCAGGCAACCATAATCAACATCTTAGAAAAGCGATAAACAACCACAAAAACATAATCATTTCCTCGCTTGGTGGATGGGAGGCCTGACATGTTGTCCATTGAGATGTATTCCCATGGCCTGTCAGGAGTAGGAAGAGGGGTGTACATGCCCTGTTTCTTAGTGGTCGGTTTGGAAATAACGCAGGACTTGATATACTTGTTGACCTCCTGTCGAAGTTTCGACCAGTTGAAAGGTTTCTGTAGCATCGCCACTGTCTTTTCAACGCTGAAGTGTCCTGCCACCCGACTGTAGTGGGCTTCCCAGATCAGCTTCGCTCGCTTGCTTGATGGAACACAGATATGGCCTAGACGACACAACCCATCCTGAATATGGAAATTATTGAAAACTGCATTTGCACCCTACATTTGGTAGGTGGCGGCGAAGTCCGGGTTTGTCTCATAGAGTTGGGGCCATCTAGAGGTCTCATTTCCATAAGAGTCTAGCACCGTGGTGAGTGCCATGACTGGCGGTCTGCTGAGGCAATCAATTATGCAATTGGTGCTTTCTGTTTTATACTTGATGTTGAGGTGGAATTGCTGCAAGTATGTGGAACACTTTTGATGGCGATCATTCTGTAATTTTCCTTGTGTCTACATGAACTGTAGTGGCTTATGATCAGTGTGGATGACTGTCTCCTTCCCAAGAATGTAATGTCTCCACTGGCGGTAGGATTGCACAATGGAGTATATTTCTTTGTCGTAAGTAGCGTACTTACAGACAACATATGATAGTGTCTCACTATGATAGGCCATAGGGTGGCCGTGCTGAGTGAGAATGACGCCCACCGCATAGTCTGAAGCA
The DNA here is from genome assembly GCA_010110895.2 of Picea sitchensis. Lineage (NCBI taxonomy): Eukaryota > Viridiplantae > Streptophyta > Pinopsida > Pinales > Pinaceae > Picea > Picea sitchensis. The sequence goes on from SNQJ01S0041729.1 coordinate 81,404, forward strand.
TCTGTTTCGATCTCAAAGGGATGCTGCAGGTCTGGTAGTGAAAGTACTGGGGCTGAGCACAAGCGCTGCTTCAAATCATCGAACACTTTTTGTTGGGATCGGCCCCACACAAATTTCGCCTTACCACTACTCTTGGTTATTTGGCTGAGGGCCTATGCAATATGGGAGAATCCCAACATGAACCTGTAGTAGAAATTGGCAAGATCCAAGAAGCTCCAAAGCTCAGTGAGTGTGGTTGGGGCTGGCCAGTCACGAATGACTTGGATATTGGCTAGATCCACATGTATGCTATGCTGATCAATGATATATCCTAGGTAATGAAGCCTGTCCATGTCGAAGGAGCATTTTTCTTAGTTGGCATATAGCTTGTGCTACCGCAGGGTTTGCAAAACTTGCTGAATATGCTGCAAGTGTTCGACCCAAGTCTTGTTGTAAATGAGAATGTCATCGAGATACACCACTGCAAAATTATTGGTGAATGGTCGCAGGATATCGTCCATCATCCTCTTGAAAGTGGCTGGAGAATTTGTCAAACCAAAGGGCATGACCGACCATTCAAAATGCCTTCCTTTGACTTGAAGGCGATTTTCCATACATATGTCTATTCTATCGGGACTTGGTGGTAGCCAGACTTCAGATCAATCTTACTGAAGTATTTGGTCCCCATGAGTTGATCAAGGAGGTCATTGATTCAGGGAATCAATTATCGGTTTCTAACTGTGATTTTATTCAGAGCCAGGTAATCGATACAAAGTCGCTAGGTTCCATCTTTCTTCTATACCAACACGATTGGGCTCCCGCAAGGTGATGAGATGGGATGGATGTGCCCCTTGTGGGGAAGTTCTTGGATTTGTCACTTGATCTCCTCATTCTCTAATAGAGAGTGGTGATAGACTGGCCCATTGGGAAGCGATGCTCYGGGGGTCATATTGATGGGGTGCTTGACCTGACAGTGCAGAGGTACCGCGGTAGGTGAGGAGAAGATATCTGAGTATTCTTCCATGACCTTATCTACTTTCTTCTRCTATGTGGATAGGTCGGTCGTAGAGACCTTGGATGTGGCTGTGATCTTTCACTTATTCTGAGAGAGAATCACAAATAAGACAAACTTCCYCGTCTGAGAGATGACCTTCCTACATTGCTTAGTAGAGATAAAGGAAATAACACTAGGTGGGACTGCCTCGGCTATACTGTACAATTTCCTGTTCAAAGTAATAATAACACTTTGTATGGATGTATATATGCAGAGAGCCATGATACTTGAGCACCATATTTCTCTCCGAATATTTGATACCCAGCTTGGTGCGCAAGGTATGGAAGATATTTGTGAAATCTGGCACCGCTTGGTCTCTTTCCTTCCGCAGTGTGGTCCATTTGGTTTACAAGTCATCATAACTTTCGACAGGGTAGTATTATTCCTTAATAGAATCCCTAAAGGATTACTATGTGGCTGTGACTATAAATAATGAGGGTTCCTTTATTTCCTTTTGCTCACAGAAAGTTTCCCACCAATCTCTTACACGGGGAACGACTTTGAGGAGCGCAAAAGTAATCTTTTCTCTGTTCGAAAAGGTATGGACAGAAAAATACCCTTCTAGTAGATTCAACCATTTGTCTACATCATCTTTGTCTATTTGACCTTCAAATATAGGAATATCAAAGTTTATTTGTACCTTGAATGGGGCGGCGCCTCCGCTCGAAGAAGATGCGTCGCCTGTTGGTAGTCACCGAAGGATTTGCACGAAACTATCCATCATCTCGTTCCTTTGTTGTGTGAGGGATTCCTCAATCAACAGTTTGAAATAATATCCTGTCCTGTAATATTTATTTTCTCCTACCATGAGAGTTCGTTTGGGCATGCGAGAGCTTTTTTCCTCAAGAGAAATAAGCTCGAGACCCAACTCGTTGTACTCCGACCTCGTTGGGGACATGCATTAAGACGACAAGTAGCAGACAAATCTGGTACCACTGATCCTGATTTTATGAGCATAATGAAATGATTATAGATTATTAACATGTTCTTAACAAAAAATAACAGAGATACAATAAAACTGGTTTTCTATTCAATAAGTAAATAAGCTGAAACTGTAAAATGCATTGGAAACAAGCTTGCTGGAATGGTGGCGGCTTATCTCTGAGAAGAGATGTGAAGACTACGGTCATTTGCCAGAAGCCTATTACAATGAGGCTTTGAATATATTTTTATAATAAACAGGAATTTCAAAAACCATAGACATCTAAAAACCTAACGCTAGAAGATGAAGCACCAAAAGTCACGTGGGCCCCGTCTGGGTAAGTTAGTACATCAACTTCTCGGGGTCGTAACTTTTGCATACGATCTCCGTTTTAGGTGTATGATATCCCGTTGGAAAGGTATCATCGAGAAGACTCACTTTGGGGGCTCAATCATGCCTTTTCATATCATTGAGAAGCTTTGTCCTGAAAAACCTTCATTTAGGCCCTCAAAATGGCCCCGGAAGTTAAAACTGCTAAAAATAGTAAATTGCGAAAATTGTTAGAAAACTGTTTTGAGCCAGTTGGAAAAGGTGGGTGGCCATTGATATCCACCTAGATAAATGTCATACCAAACTTGTTCAATATATCCACTGTATATTTTCCTTGACTCAGGAAAATCTCATCAGTGCTCTACCATACTTCTAGTCCCAAGAAGTAGTGCATCATACCCATATCCTTCATCTCGAATTTAGTAGTCAATGCTTGCTTGCATTCAACAATAAGTCTCTCTGAACCGGTGAGGAATAGGTCATCCACATATAGGACCAATATTAAGCAATCGTTTCCAACAATATGATAATATATGTTTGGATCAATAATACTCTTGTTGAAGCCCAAACTCATCAAGAATCCATCCATTTTCTCATACCAAGAATGAGGTGCTTGTTTTAGTCCATACATGGATTTCTTCAACCTACACACATGATATTTTTCATTGTGTATCACAAATCCTTCTAGCTTCTCGATATAGAGTTCTTCCTCAATCTCACCATTAAGAAAGGTTGTCTTTACATCCATCTGATGTAGTTTCCAACCCATGTATGAAACTAGTGCAATGATAGTACGGATGGAAGTGTATCGGGCTACTGAAGAAAATGTCTCATCATAGTCAAGTCCCTCTACTTGTGAGAATCCTCTGGCTACAAATCTCACTTTGTATTTGTCGATACTTCCATCAGCTGCATGTTTGATCTTATAGATCTACTTGGAAGTCACTACAGTCTTCCCTTCTGGTCTCGGAACGATATCCCATACATCATTATTCAAGATAGACTGATATTATTCTGTCATGGCATCGTGCCGTACTTGTTCACCTGTCACTTCTCCATTACAAGAAAGCTAAGAGTCACTGATGTGGCTCATGGATGACAGATAGCTCGAAAATCTCTTTGGTCTCCTGCTCTCTCGGGATGTGCCTTGAGGGGATGTATGTCCCTCTGCCTCTTGCAGATTTTGTCGAGCCCATGAAAGCCTTTTATGCCCTACTGCAATATCTCTGGGCATATCAACTGGAGCAACCAGATCAACTGGAACAACTGGATCAACTGGAATAATGTTTGTCTCCCTATGAACTGCTGAAGGGGGAGAAGGCATTGTCTCACTGTCAATATCCATATGAGATTCTCTGGATCTTTGAAAGACTATCTCTTCTTCAAAGGTAATGTCTCTACTTATCTGAATCTGTCTCTAACTAGGGATGTAGATCCTATATGCCTTCAAAGATTCACTGTATTCCACAAATGTACCCTTTCTCCCTGAAGGGTCTAGTTTGGATCTCTTCTTTTTAGGTACATGAAAATATACTGGGCACCCAAATATCCCGAAGTGTCCAATTTCAGGCTTCACTTCGATGAAGGCTTCTTTTGTAGTTATGTTCTTCAAGATCTGGTGAGGACTCCTGTTCTGAACATATACTATTGTCATGCATGCTTCTTCCCACAGAGTCATAGGCTGACTCTGATCATGTATCATTACTTTGGTTTCCTCGATGATCGTTCTGTTATTCCTCTCTGCAACCCCATTTGGGTTGTAAGGAACTGTGTACTCCCTCTTGATCCCTGCTTCAATACAAAGATTGTTGAAATCCTTGGAGGTGTATTCTCCTCCATTATCTGATCTTAATACCTTGATCTTTCTTCCGGTCACGTTCTCAACCCGAGCTTTGAATTATTGAAATTTTGCAAGGACTCCATCCTTGTTCTTCAGGAAGTAAATCCATTTTTTCTGAGAGTGATCATCTATGAAGAGTACATAGTACAAATATCCATTCAGGGAGGCAACCGTCTTTGGCCCACAAACATATGAATGTATCAAGTCCAATATTTCCTTGGATCTATTGTCACTGCTCAAGAAGGAACCTTTAACATTCTTGCCAAGAGGACAACCTTTGAAAACACCTTTATGCTGAATCTCTATCTCTAGAAGGCCTATTACCATTTTCCCTAGAGCTAGGAGAGCTCTATAATGAATGTGAGCAAGTCTCCTATGCCATAGCTCACTCAAGCTGATAATATCATGTAACAAGGACTTGATTGGTATGGTGGTCAATCTGTATAGGTTGATTTCTCGAACACCAATTACTTTGGCAGAATTTATATGTGAGTCTTTGTGCCATGGAAGAACTCTTCCTTCAGAAAAGGTAACCTTGTAGCCTTTGTCTTCTAAGGCAAAAATGGAGACAAGGTTCCTCTTCATCTCAGGTTCATATAATACTTCACTTATTTGAAGATGCATGTCAGAATATAGTTGGAAGGTAGAAGTTCCAACCCCTTTCACATTATATCTGGCATCGTCTCCAAGGAAAACATGTAGATTGGTATCTTTCTCAATAGGATTAGTCAGGTGATCTCTAAAACCAGTCATGTGCTTGGAGGCACCACTGTCAATTAACCAAGTATCATCATTAGTAGGAACCATACCTGAGAGTGCTGAAATATTGATGTCTGCATCTCTCTGAACTCTTGGCTTCCAAGAATTGTATTTTCTTGATTCATCAAGCTTGTCTTCCATCATAGTTCTGTTCATCATATTTTTAGATTCTTCACAAACCCTTGTCAACTGGGCTAGAAAACCTAACGACTAGGCTAGGCTAGAAACCTTAGGTTTTGTTGGGATTATGAATGCCAACAATAAGCCTTAAGAGATTCACATCAAT
>SNQJ01S0041729.1:99427-110042 GCA_010110895.2 Picea sitchensis
ACTAAATCATGAAAGCGAGTAAGATCCAAACCATTCGGATGCCACCTCACCATGGAAGTTTCTCCTTCTAGAAGATTCGAGAAAACACTCGTTTTTCCCACGTGTAGGCATTCTCGCACCCTGCCTATAGAGAAACCTGCAAATATCTCACACCCTAGCTATGGTGCAACCTGCGAGAATAAGGCATTCTCACACCCTGCCTATATAGCAACCTGCGAACTTCCTTTTTTTACAGGATTTTTACAAGGGAAAATGCAACTTCTTTTCTCAGGAAAAGTTCTTCTCCCTTCTCTCTTCAGGAACTCAGGCCACTGACCCCTCTGAAGGCAATGGATAGGTTTACATCATTAACAGTCATAGGGATGACAAAAATAATGTGTAACAACCATAAAAAGAGAAATCTTAAACATCAAATATTATCCCAAACTCCCTTAGGAATTTCTGCTATTGAGTTCCAGTATATGAGTATTCCCTCTATGAATGTTTTAATTAATACTAGTCTTCCACGTCTAGAAAGTAGTCTATTGACCTAGATGGATATACGAGCCTTGAATTTTCTGATTAACCATCTCCAATCTTCTTTCCTATAATTGTCTGGTTTTAAATTGAAACCCAAATACTTGAGTCCTTCAGAGAGAGGTTTCCTTTGGACGGGAAAGGTATTGGCAATGGAGGCCTCCTCTGCTTCCGCACAATGATTAAGAAATATACAAGAATTTTCCATATTTACTTTCATACCCATAGCTCTACAAAAGAGGTTTAAAATATTCTTAAATACATTCAGGTTCCTCTGAGAACCAGAAAAAATGCAAAAGATGTCATCTATGAATAACAAGTGTGTTACTAATTCTGATTAATACACTACAATTCCTCTTAGTAGGCCATTGGATAATGACTCCTTTATCAGTTTTCTATGTGCTTCTGCAACAATCAGGAAAAGAAAGGGAGAAAGGGGGCATCCCTGACAGAGACCTTTGGAGGCTTTGAAGAAGATGGATGGAGCTCCGTTGATAAGGATGGAAAAGGAGGTGCTTTGAATGCACCCTATTATCCAGTTGATAGTTTTTAAACTCATGCCCATTTAGATAAGGACCAAATGTAGGAAAGTCCAATTTACTCGATCATATGATTTGGAAAGGTCCAATTTTAGGATGGTTTCCTTAAGGTTTCTTTTCTTGACAAAGTGGAGCACTTCTTGAGCGATGGCAACCGCGTCATGTATCTATCTGTTTTGGAGGAAGCCGAACTGTTCTTCTCCAATGAAAGCACTTAGAATCGACCTAAGTATCCTAGAGATGATCTTAGAGATTATTTTGTAGATAACATTGTAGCAAGTGATCGGTCTATAATCCTTAAAGGAATAAGGGAATTGGTTTTTTGGGAAAAGGCACATGAAGGTGGAGTTGAGAGGACCATAAATTCTTCCTTCCTTTTGAGATTATCTTGCCACCAATAGTAGGTTATTTTTCAAATGGTCATAGAAAGATTTACAAAAATCCACCATAAATCCATCTAGGCCTAGGAATTTTCCATTCTTCATGGATAACAACGCCACCCTCAGTTCTAGCTCCAAAACTTCTTCCTCGAGGGATAAATTCATTTCTTCAAAGAAAACAATAGGAAATTTTCCCACTACTTCTAGGATTTTTTTAATGGGGAATCTAGGAGGGGTTGAAAAAATATTGCTGAAGAAATTTACTCTGAGGTTTTCCTTGTCCTCGAAGGATACAACCACATTTCCTTGTTCATCCTTGATTTCCCAAATTGTGTTGAGGTTTCTTTGATTGTTCAAAAATTGATGAAAAAACTTGGTGTTATTGTCTCCTTCTTTATCCAGAGAACCCTGCTCTTAATACACCATCCTTGTTCTTCTATATTGAGCCACTTGGATTGTTTATCCTCCAAATCTCTTAATTCGATTAAATTTTCATTGGAAAGGGGGATCTCCTCCATATTTATAAGGACCTCGGCAGACCAGTGTCCTGGATGAAACAAAACATCTTGGAATTCCATAGAGGGTGCCAATTTTTGATGGCGTTCTTCAAATTCTTAAGATTTGCTACAAGTTGCACCATGAGAGGGGCCAGGTTCAGAGGGGAGAGCTTGAACCAAGAGGAGAGAATCAAATTCTTGAAATCTTCCTCTACCAACCAATACTGGAAAAATTTAAGAGTGGAAGGGGGGGACTCAAAGCCCGCAAACCAATATAAGGAGACATGTTGATGGTTTGAAATACCTCCCACCTCTACCCTGGATCTAATGTTTGAGCCCAGATCCAGGAGAGATTCAGAAACTAAGAACTGATCCAATATTTTTGCAATATCCTAATCCCAATTTGTCAAATTTCTCCACATGTGAGAGAGCTTCACATGTTCAACATCCACCAATATGGCCTTCTCTAATAAGGATATGAAAAAACCACTTTTCCTGTCTACCCTGGGGTGTTCTCCCCATATCTCTCGCGATGAAAGTGTAAGATTCAAATCCCCCCGCCACCAAAAGAGGGTCACGAAAAACGCCCGCAAAAACCAATTCCTCCCAAAAGGAGGTCTTATCAGATTAGGGACTGTAAATATTCACCACTGAGAAGGTTAAATTGCTATTCTTATGTTGTAATTTGACTAAAATTGAAGAGCGGATGGCAAAGGAGGACAAAGCCTGGAAATTTTGGCTCCATCCAGTGAGAAGACCTCTTGAGAGACTTGAAGCGTCAATTGTGTCGAAAGACCAGTTCCTAAGCCAAGGGCTAAAAATTTCTCTGGCTTTGTCACGGGGACAATTATCTCTTGGATCAATATTATGTCCAGATTTAGGCTTAGGAGCATTCTTTTGAGGGCTAGATTCATAGGGGAACCCCCAATCCCTCGCATGTTGTTGGAGAGGAAGATCATTTTTCCCTTGACGATGGGGCTTTCCCTGCTCTAAGGGCCCTTGTGATGGTCTCTTGGGTGCCTTTGCGTATTTCCGCAATGAATCTTTCTTTTTCTTTCGAGATGAAGGATTTTTTGCTAGCCTGAGAAAGAGGGGGAGGGTCGAGGGACAAACCTCCAAAGGAAGGAGTGTTCTCTTAGGTTTTATACGTCAGGGAATATCTATTGAATCGAGGAGAAATGGAGACTTCAGGGGAGGGGAGTAGGGGTAAAATGGAGAGGGAAGTTTCAGGAGTAGGTGAAGAGGGATCCCCAATAGGGAAGGGGGGGGAGGGGACTGACAAGGGGACCTCCTTGTGATTGGGAGAGGGGGGAGTATCTCTCAAGGGATCAATTTCCTGGACCAACGTTGCACCCAAAGAAGCTGAAGGAGGGTATGGAGAAAGGCGAAAGGGGATCTTCAAGAGATGAAGAGGACCTGGGAGAAGGGAAGGGGTCACTGGGAGAGGGGATTGAAGAAATCAACTCTGAACCAGAAGGAAAAGATGAAGAAGGGGGCAAAGGAGCCATACCTGAACCAATTTTTTTTTTAACCAAGTTGCCTAGAGCTTGATTGGAGAGGACGCCTTTGTCAATGTCTAGAGGGCATTCTTCATTTTTTCCTTCCACTGAAATGACCTCCACATAGTCAGGCTTTTTAATCATGGACTTGGTTTTTCCAGATTCTGGTAGGAGGTGTTTGCAGCGACACGAGTATGGTACACTAGGAGCGAATGTGACCAATTTCATGGCATCCATGGCACCTAAAAGGTAGTCTCCAATAGTCTACTTTCTGGTGCCAAGTATTTCTAGTGTAAACCAGGTCGATGCTATCTACTAAACCTTCTCCGACATCAACTTTGATCATAATCCAGGGCCACCTGTGATATTTTTTCGAATCCCAGTTAGGTTCAAGATTTACGAAAGATCCCAGTTTGTTACCAATAGATTCCAATGCTTCCTTGGACCAAAATTCCAAAGGCAAGCCAAGTAAGATAACCCATACTTTCATTACCACCATGGATTCCTTACATAGGTCGAAGTACACTATCCAGGGTTTCAGGGACAGACCTGACGGGCCCCAAGACCAGTTCTATCTTCGAATTCATTTGCAGTCTTCATCCGAGAGAAAAAATAAGGAAATCTAGTTTCTAGACATAATATGAACCTTCGGGGTGTAGCCAATTAAGGGTTTCCATTGGTTATTCATCCAGCATGTAAGATCCTTTTCTCCCGTAGATTTACCGTTAAACCTTCCAAACAAAGTCTTCCCCATAAGCTCAGGGACTTCACTGAGAGGAATGTCATCTCCGACGATGATTTTCATAGAACCCCCTTATTCCTTGATGCATTGGGATGAAACAGGCTGGATCCGTGGTTGGTCTCCTCTGTAAGAAAAAACCTTCTCTTCTTCCTTCTGTGGAGCAACATGAGTAAGAACCTTTTCTTTGGGGGAAGAATATAGAGGTTTGATAGGGGGATTTGGATGCATGCAGGGGAAGGGAGGCCAAGAGATCAAGGGGGCATCATGAGAAAGAAGGGGGAAATCATGCTCAATAGAGTCAGAGCCTTGCACTTGCAATAAATACAAAAGCATGCTGGGGGTTGAATGAGTGCTCTGGAGTATTTCCAAATATTCATCGTGGGACACGAAAGCTAAAAGACCCGGGGGACTATCCTCATATTCCACTTCCTCCGTTACAAATGCCTCCATGTGTCCCTACCCACGTGGTAAAAATGCAGGGACCACCTGGGAGCTATTGGAGAATGTCGCCGTAGAGACCAGAAACAAGAAAGAGGGACCGAAAAGGGGAACACGGTGACCAAAAAAAGGGAACTTGAAAAAGGGTATGGGAAAGGGTTAGGGAGCGGGAAGGGGTAGTCTTGTGGCCCCTACCCATCGTTTTATGCCACAAAGAGCATGGCGCGTAGGGATAAACTGCATAGCTCCTCCAAACAAAACTTATGTTTGAAAGATTTTATTTACTACATATCTTGATTTTGTTTTTATATACTAGGTTCAATGTTTTTAATTAATAACTATTGCTTTAATGAAAACTATTGAAGATCAATTGCTCTCTCCTCCTTGCTTGGGATGTGAGTTTTGTGAATAATTTTTCCACAAAAAAACAAGTTATAGTGTTTGTAATTAAGGTGAGAAATATGGTAAAAATCATTGGCTCATAGATTTCATATTTTGTTTATATGGAACCCTTTTGTACATTGTCTTAATTTTTTTTTGAAAAAGTACAACACTACAGTGCAATGATTATCATCATCACTTGTTTTAAATTATTTTTTTGTCTCTTCAATATTGATATATTTAACAATTTCTACCATAGTCATATTATGAATTGATAGACAAAAATAGAATGTTCAATATATTCACACTTTTAGAATCAAAATTTATAGTTTCTTAGTTAAAGAGAAAAAACTTGGGGGTTTACTCAACTAAATTAGGATATGTGGCAAAAAATTTAAGAGAAGAAGTAAGGGATAACAAATGGTGGTGGGAAATAATCTGGAAGTTAGGATTTCCTCTCAAAAGTAAGTATTTCTGATAAAATCCTTACCTTGATAATGGTAGAAAAAGAAACTATCATGGACCAATGTGGTGTATAATGTGTTAAAAAGACAAATAATCAATAAACCATTTATTTGTACATTTTCAGTATGAAAAATAGGTATGGGATGAAGCAAGACAATTGACACTTATGGAATCAAAATTCACAAATGAAAAAACAAAATTGACACTTTTGGAATCAAAATTCACAATTTCATAATCAAAAGTGACACTTTTGGAATCAAAATTCACACTTTTTGGGTTCAAAATTATTCAAAATTCACATTTTTGAAAACCATTAGTGTCACTTTCAAAATCCAAATTTTCACTTTTGAAAGGCTGATATTGGCACCTTTAGAATCAAAATTTACAGTTTCTTAGTTTAGATTTTTCTTCGTTATTTCAAGTTTAATAAAATTGGGATTAACCCATGTGATATGATCTTGGCTTATAAATGAATCCCTTGTGTGTTCATGCTAATTTTACATAATATATTGTTGAAATTGTTAAGTGATTTAACACACACCTTGATAATATAGAAGAATATTAACCACTACAAAAATATGTTGTAATAAATTTATTTAGATCTATTATATGTTAGAAAAGTGTACCCTAAGAGCCATACCTTCATGGCATTGAAGTACACTTCATCGATATCTATTTTTTTAGGCTTCCTATTGATTTGGGTTAAACTAAAGTGAAGTATTTTCTACTCTAATTGAATATTTCAAATCAACCTCAAGGTTGAAAGTTCATAGGGAATAGATCTATGAAACCTTATGGTTGAGGTGAAATTTCTAAATTTGCATTGACTGTGTTTTCATGAATTGCTTAGATGGTATCAAAGCTATTTTGATTGAGATTGATCCCTTGGTGATAGTGGGAGTTGGATATTTCAATTATACACAACCTAGGAGAAGTGCTTGACCTTTTATCAATTGATTGGGTGTGAAACCCTAAGGCACTTAGGAGAAGTGCTTGAGCCTTAAAAGGGTTGTTATACTTTATTTATTGTTGATTTTTTTTGAGGTTTGATTCCAATTTGTATGGTGTCTATTGCCGGTCTTACATATTGTGATAGGTTGGATGTTTCTTCCAATTCATACCTTGGAAGTTTAGAATGCAAATGCTTTTGGAGGAGGCTAATATCTAGGATCATGTTGAGAAAGAGACCAATGCACCTATTCACCTGATAAAGTTGGCTACCCATGTTAAGAAAGAGACCAAGGAAAAGATAATCATTGTTTATTTGGTGAAATATCACTTCATACATCACATTACAAACAATTTGACCAATATGAATCTGTTTGAATCTTTGGTTGGTTTATTTTAAAGTTATTGCATCTCTAGAGGGATGCTCTTACAAAACAAGGTTTTCGTCATCCACATGAGCAACATAGATACAATGTTGAGCTACATGGCCAAGATCATAGAGTTGAGAGATTAGTTGTATACCATAGGGACAATGGTGGAATATAAGGAGTTGGTGTCCATTACTTTGAATGGCTTTGTTCCATCTTTGAGGCCTTTTGTCCTAGGTGTCTATGCTCACAAGAATTTGCCAAATTTTAGAAACTTTGGGATGACCTTGTAAAGGAAGAGATTAAGTTGGAGTCATGTTAAAAATATCAATAGGAGGTAGAATAAGTATCCTTAATTGGGGGCATGAAGACAGGAATCAATAAATGATACAAAAATGGTAAGAAGGAAGGTTGAAACCTAGGAAAGAAAGATTTGAGTAAGGTGGAATTTTTTGGTTGTCATTAGATGGGACATTATACAATCTACTGTTCAGAGAGGAAGAAGGGGAAGGCCAAGTAGAAATAGGTTACAAATAGCACTATATTAGGAGTGGATGAAAGGTCATTCTAGCTTGAGACTACCTTCTCCATGGTCTCTTGTTTATCTTCTAACAACTATGTTAAATGTTGGATGGTATGTGAATATTGGGCTATTGAGACATATGACTTATGACAAGACACATATTGGGCTGGAGACACAAGGACTTATGACAAGCACAACACTCATTTAGTAGGATTCTAGAGAAAGAGAGAGGTGTGAGTGTGAAGTGGGTAATGATTCCACTTATCTAATGAGATAATTATGCTCCAATTTATTTTGGATGCCATCAAGTGATGTTCTTGAGATTAATTATGTCTATTTGTTCTTGGTTTGATTTTTTTTTTCTTTTCAATTTCTTGTATGGTAGATCATGAATGCGATGGTTACATTTGAAGGATAACAATGCACTATCAATGATTATAGTCTAGCAAGTCTAAGAACTTTGGCTAGAATTGAGAAAGAAGGTGGCCTTTATATGTTTCTTGTTGATCCTATGACACTTGTACATTCCAATGGGAAGCTAAATGAACCTTCTAGTTTTGAGGAGGCATATGCAAAGCATGTACGGTGGGATCCAATGGAGAGAAGTTCAAAACCTATTTTGGAATTAGTGATTGATTCCAATATTATCACTAAGGGGAGCATTATAGATTATATGGACATGGTTGTTGGATTCTCTCATGGAGAGGGAGTTGACCTTCATGTTACTCTTGATTTAGGATTTTTTGATAAGAGGAGGTGACATTGATGAGGTCAATGCTTCAGTTTCTAGAGGTTTTGACGTGCATGGGCAAGATACCCATGATGACACATTGTTGATAGTTTTTGCCATCGATGTTTCCTTGAGGGACAATGGAGCTAGGAAAGCATATTATGATCTAGGGTTATGTTCCTTCAAATTCATAGGTGGATTGTTTTCCTTGGAGGTTCAAGATGTTGTGATAACATCTATTTTTTTTGGATACAATAAGTCTTCCATAGTTTACAAGATTGATATTTTAACACAACAAAAGAATATGATGAGTTGAGAAGTGAATCTTGATCAAGATGTGAGATACTCTAGTTCACAGGTTCCTCCTTTAGAAATTAAAGAAAGTGAGAAGGTTGTTGTTTTAGAGGATGATTCAGATGTTAGAGACAAGTTATATTCAAAGGTGGATGAGGTGAGATTAGGGTTGGATATTCCTTCACCCTCTACTCTAGAAAATATGAGGTCAATATGGCTTACCCCTACATACAAGATGCATAGGAGCATGTAGGAGTGCCCAAGTATTTATTGAGGGTGAGTATATCTCCTAGGAGATATGTTAACCATATAGCATTGGAATATTCCATGTATGAGCCTTTTAGTTGTTTTGAGAAGGTAAAGTGTGATGCCTTAATGAAGGAATGTGATGGTTGGGTGACAGTTCCTTCCAAGAGCTAGTGGTTGATTATGAGATTATGAACGATTTAGATTTGCACATGGCATGTTTGATTGAGTTGTAGAGGGAGAATATTGGTGTTGGTGAATACAATTCCCTCCTAAAGACATAGTGTTATATTTATGGGTTACTCCAAAAGTGTTTACACAATTCCTTAGAGGTGCTTCATGTGATGTGGGTGATGTGCCTCCCAATTGTTGCATCATGAGGCCCATTTTTGAGATATTTTGATCACCTTTGTACTCCATGAGACCTTTCTTGACCATAATTAATATAATTATGTTAGGTTTTGTGCAATTGATTGTTAATGATTTGGATGATTGAGTGTGTGTTGTATCCTAGTTTAGTTATGATTTTGATGATTTCATGTATGTCTAAGGCTACAGTAACCAATGTCTCAAGCAGGTCAAAGTTCAAGGGGGCCCTTCATCAACATTGCATGAGAGAAAATGGGGATTCTATCCCCTCATAAACCTTCAATGTTTTCCAAGACTTTAATCACCCAAGGCACTAAATATATAATCATATCCATTCAAATTGATAATTGAGAAAGGACAATTTAGAATGGGATTTGATCCCTAGAACATAGGTTCCTAATTATAAGGATCTTGATGAAATGAGCACTTAAATCAAGGACTGATTGAATGCATTATTGATTCAATCCTTTTTCATAAATAGGAGATAAGGGATAGCCTTAGAAAGTCTTAATCATTCTCGAGAATTAAAAACTTTTCTAGAGTCGAGGAATTCAAAATATTTGAGGATGTATTTTTGTTTTGTATTCATGTTCTAATGTAGAAAGTAGCAAGCTTACTTCCAAATTTCTTACTTTTGGTAGTCCTTTTAGGTTCCTTGTAGAAGCATTGGGCAGGGCCCACTCAAGGTTGAATAAGGAACCTCTATATATTTGTTACAATTCATTTCCTTTCAACTATGTTTAGTTCATCTTATTTGCATTCATGTTATGCATCATTTTTTGCAACTAGTCTTCATTTCATGTAGCAAATTCCAACATGTCATTTCAAGTGAACTTCATGGTATTATGTCATTGATAAGGAGGATTTTTTTTAACTCTATTTGATTTATCATTTTAGTAGCTTACTTCAAGAAGATATAGATTTGTTTTCTAGTGCTTCGATTCAACTTTCTAATAGGTTAATTGTAGTAGGATACAATTTGTCTTCAGTAGGATAAATTAAGTAGATTTAATTATGTTTTGTTACATGTTTCTTTTTGCACTATTGCACATCAAATTATATTATATTTATTTGGATTTGTAACATTTCATTTCAGCTCTCATTTATGCTAGATTAATTAGGGTTAGTCTTTGATTAGTAGGTGATTTCAAGCTATGTTTTGCATCTCTTTTCATTTAGTCAATTTGTAGCTTTCATTTGAGTGTTTTTCAAGTATGCTTTATCCATTTCCTTTGATGAAGTAGTCCTTACATTCCTATAGTTGACATGTCTCCTCCTTCTTAGATATGTGTCTTTATGTAGTTTTCACATATATTGCATAGTACCTCATGAAATAATTATGTCCTCAGGTTGACAATCTAAAGTTACAGTGGAGGAGTTCAAGATCCTTGTTGCAATTCTTTGGACCATCACTTTTTGGCGCTTTTGTTGGGGAGGTGCTAATAACTGCATACTTTTGATATTATGGTAGTTGCGGGAGGTATTAACCTCCATGTGTAACCTTGACAAGACTAGAATATTTCGGGAAGCAAGATAAACCCTAAAGATTTGAAGACAATTCAACTAAGAATAGAAGACAAGTCAGCTAAAGATATTAATTTAATATTGAGTTTTATCCCCTAGGAAGAGAAGTCGACCCAGATAGTTAAGAAGGAGTAGTATAAATACATAGTGGTAGAG